>JAMBLF010000974.1:0-173394 GCA_030578115.1 Leucoptera coffeella | reverse complement strand
CGTTCAAGCAATTACAAATGTTGGTTTTATTATTTTTGACGATTATTTCATTTAGGAAATTACGTTTCTTTTTTATATGAGTTCAAATGTTTATGGTGATCATTGTTAACTTTGGGAATGTATTAAGAATTGTTATTATGAGGAAATTGTTTCAGTGAAATAAATAAATCTAAATGTTTTGCCTACTATTTTTACTCTACTTAAATATTTTTTTTAATTATCCCTTGTGAAAAAGTTGTAGGTTTCCGTGCCTAAATCCACAATAGTCTATAGCCATCTCGAACCCATGTATTTAACCAGTCAGTACCTCATATGAAAATAAACCGTGTAACCATGTACAAGGACTGACAAACACATCTTTTTCCTCACCGTAGTCGATGCATTTTTTACCTTCATTTCAGCTATTTTACTGATACTGATCATATGCAAAATAATTTATTAAGCCAGACAGATAAACCCGCGCGCCCATACTAGTGCAAAAGACTAAGCAGGTCGTATAGATAAGCCCTATCACCTAATTACCTTAACTTAGACGAAATTGGCCACTAATCCTTATTACTTAGCATTGTCAGTCACTTATCGGTAATTTATAGAATGTACCGGTTTCATCTGCCCAATCGCATTTCCTAATGCAATCATGCATGCGTTTGGCTCGTGTCGTGTGTCTGTACTACCTAGTAGGTAAACAGTCTTGAAGGTTAGAGTTGATCTAGGTCTATGAAACTAATATAAGAATACAGTTGTAATTACTGTACTAGTCTAGAACGTAAATAGAAAGTTATGTTGGTGTCATTCCTACCGGCATGTTGTAAGAGGCGCCTAAAGGACTAGGTGTAAATAATAATAATAGTTGGATATTATTACACCAATTGAACTAGCCCCTTGCTAAGTACAGTTAAGATTTGTGTTAACGTAGATTTAAGAAATAAATACTTATTATACAAAGATACATACGTATATAGCATATATAACACAGGAAAACAAAATCAAACTTTTTTTTTGTTGCATGAAGTTTTTCTACTGTTGTTTACTAATTTGGGTGCTGATTTCAAATCTATCCTCAGATTTTTTGTAGCAGCTCTAGTTAGTGAGATACAGGTACCGTCTTGAATTTACATAAGTAGTCGATAGTTTCTATCAATAGTGGTGTAACTTAACTAGTTTCTTTATTAATTTCATTATGTATTCCTCAAGAAGGACGTGTATAAATAATCCTGATTCTTTTTGTGTTATTTGTAGAGAATATATGTTCACAAAAATTCGTTTAAATGTGTCGGCCTTTGTGAAAAAGGCATACTTCGACTACTTTGGGTTTCCGTTGCCGTCAAACGCTAAACCTTGGGTAAAGCTAAACAACCAGACTGGAAAGCAGATGAAAAGCGTAGTTCTTTACTCTGCCTCCACCGAGAATCGAACCTGGGACCTCACGATTAGTGTTCAGGCGGCTAACCGATCGCGCCACGGAGGTCGTCAAATTCCATTCCATCGAACATTTCATTGGCTAACAGTCTTATTACGTCCCAGCTAACGTGGATTAGTTATTAATGTTTATCGTTTATAGAAATATAAGTGAGTCACTCTTTAGTGGAAATTGTACCTAGACATTTTGATGATACTGATGTAATGATAATTGAAAATTAAATTATTTATAGATTGTAAACACTATCGGTGTAGTCATAGTTTGTTAATCTTAAGCCACTTTTAACCAGAACTCAACATTACAGGTGATAATAACAGTTAATCATTCTATGAGTATTTACTGCCCAGACTATTACGAGATTTCGTTAATTTGTTTTGAATGAGTATTATTTCTTATGTTGCTAAAAACATACGAGTAACTATTAGCGGTTGTAGCCCACAGGGTAAGACTTCTGACTTCTCATGAGGAAGGTCCTAGGTTCGAATCCTGATTCTGGCATGTACCAATGAATGAGTTTTAAATATGTGTCTTTCATTTACGTTCATAATTTACAGTCCCTAACATTGAGGGAAAACATCGTCAGGAAATCTAGTGGAAACATGGTAATAGACAGTGCCTATATACGGCGTTACGGTTCACTATATATCACGCTACGTGCTGTCTATCTAGTGAAACGCGAGATTCGAGTGATCCATACCTAACAAACCTTCGACATTTCGGAGATAGGCTTCAATCCTTTAGAACACCACCGCAATAAAAAAGGGAGTGTGTATACAAATGTCGTGAAGCGTACGTTTTATAGTAATCGTTTTCGGGTATAATATTCGTATTTCTTGTATTGTTACAGAGGCGCACGCAATAATCTCCATTTTTCCCGATCCTGGCAAACCACGTTCACTTCATTGGCATAGTCATCTTAAGTCACCATTTTCTGTCGTTATAAGTAATTTAAATAATATCAGTATTGAGTTATCTGTGGTAATATTAAACAATTTAATTATTAAGAGGCATTAACTGACGTACTTTCTCCGGGAATATATTAATATAACATATGTAGATTGCATCAAAAGAACTTCAAATTTAACTTCAAAGTTTATTAGACCACGCTTACTTTAAAAATATAAACCTATCATCGAAAGATGCTTCACGAAAAGGGAGAAGATAAGTGTTTCTCTTAATTCTGCCTCCACTGAGAGTCGATCCCTAATGATGGGCCTAAGGCGGGACCTCCAATAATCCAATCCTGTTTAAATGTTCAAATTATGAATTTGTTGCGTATGATTGTTTTAGTCTCGTGCTAGCAGGGACGTAAAAAGAATGCTAGCTAGGAGCCATTTCTTCCGGCATGTCTTTGGGCGATGGGCTGGCAACCTGTCACCAATGTTCCTTGTGACATCACAACCTCAATATTCATGCTGAAAAGTTACCTAGCAGGTACTAAATCTCCGAGGTTCCGTCCGCGTAACGCGTTCACGACCATTAACCCTTGTGGGGTAGTCAGAGGTTCAATTGTCCATCTCCGCAATTGCGAAGGTAGTAATTCTATGGGCACCTCGAACTCACGTGTTGACCAGATAGTCAGTACTCAATGTGATAGGTGGTAAACCATGTCGCCATTTACAAGCACTAACTATTACCTGTTCGGGGAACACGATGTTTTCCCTCACCGTAGTATTCGACGCATTTCGTAAATGTACGAGGATATGTATGTTGTATCAATGCCAGTGTATGTATGATTATAAGTAATAATAATAATAATATTTGGACATCATTACACCAATTGAACTAGCCCCTTAGTAAGTACATTTAAGACTTGTGTTAAGGGTACTAGTCAACGTAAACTTAAGAAATATATACATATTATATATATAGACAAATACATATATAGCATATATAATCAACGACCAGACTGGAAAGCAGAAGAAAAGCGTAGTTCTTAACTCTGCCTCCACCGGGAATCGAACCCGGGACCTCACGATTAGCGTTCAGGCGTCTAACCGATCGCGCCACGGAGGTCGTCATAAGTGCATTAATTGTTGCGTAAGTGCGTGATCAGAGCTTAAGGACAAGATAATACTGATCGAGACTAATGATTAAGGAGCAGACAGATGATTGATTGGAAATCATTATCCCTTACGATTATATTTAATACAATGGAAGATTTATAATACGTAGGGGTCGGCCGAATAAAACGTCTCTAATAGACGTACTACTGAAAAACATTACATAAATACATACATTCACGCCTCTTCGTCCCGAAGCGAATAGGCAGAGACTATCGATGGCCACTTTTTGTGTCTAAATTGACAGGGGGTAAACGATGCCACGGTAAAACACTACGTACTGTACTCAAATATACGAAGGTGTATATGGTTATTAATAATGAAGTTAAAGAGGTGTCAGGAACGGAACATTATAAGTGAAATGAATATGAAATTAATCAAATGAAATTCATCATTGTTAGGTGGTCAGACGTAGCTCAGCAATTCGTTATAGCTCAGTTGTTTGGGGATCGACTCTGTATCAAAGGGTACAGGGTTCGAATCCCGCTTGACCATGTACCAATATAAATGAAGTTTAATGAATTCCTATGTACATTTTTGTCGTACATTTACGAAATGCGTCGAATACTACGGTGAGGGAAAACATCATGACGAAAACTAGCCGTACCCCGAACAGGTAATAGTTAGTGTTTGTAAATGGCGACATGACTTCCCACCTGTTGCATTGAGTACTGACTATCTGGTCAACACGTGGATGGTCATAGAATTGCTATTTTCGCGGATTGCGATTGCGGAGATGGACACCTCTGACTACCCCGCAAGGGTTAAAGGTCGTGAACGTTGTCTTTTGACACAGGTTCAAAAGTCACTGTTTACAACTGATTATGTTATGCCGAGTATTGAAAATGTATTCCCGTCTGTCCACATGCCATCATTCATCATAATTCACCAGGTCAATTGATTGACGAATCTCTGCCGCTAAGTCGGTTATTCTATTTTATGTGCTATCTATTTGCTATAAGGTCAGAAATTTATTCATATTCTTATATAAAACACTTTAGATCTCTTTAGTTATAAGATGAATAAATTCTACCCATAAATTTAATAGAAAGATTTTATATGGGATTAATACGTAATGGAAATTGAAACCAATATGTATATATTATCTATTACATATTAATCAAATTGATAGATAGAATTAATAAAAATATTATTATTTTATCTCGTTGATAAAGCATTATTTTAATAATCCGCTTAATTATATATAATATTGAATATTTAATCACTTTCATTTGACAATTTATTTATCAAATTACGCCTTCAATGAAAGTATTAGCAAATATATTTTACCGTGAAACATTACTCACTATGTTGTGAAAGGAACATAACATAAATATTATCTATTAACATTGATTGATAATATTGGATTACATTATTGTATTACATGATTAAGATTATAAGATTAATATCGAATTATATTTGCTTTCCTAATACGATATCCTTGCGTATATTCACGTCCGTATATCCCTTTAAGGGTAAATAGAACATTAAAGACAATCTCTTGGGATACTTTTAGTACTACTATTACTAGCATTTTATTATTTGTGTATTAGGGTTGTCAAGTACTAGTTATAATAATGACAAAAACATTATATACATACTTAAGTAAGGAAGTTGGTATTCAGAAGTAGTGGACTTCTGAATACCAACTCCCTTTTTTCATTGTGGCGGGGGTAGTGAGAAGCATGAGTGCCCATGTCCGAAATTTCAAAGGCATGATAGGTATGAGGCACTTTCAACGTGATAGGTGGTGAACCGTATCGCAGTATAAAGGTACTGGCCAAAGGATAGGTAGGTTTCCTCGTGACGTTTTCTCTCACCGTCCTGAAAATCATCGTGAAGAAATCTTCATACATATTTCTAATTTACCTGTGCCCAGGAACATGATACACCAGCTATCACGTTAGGTGTTAACTATTTGATATAAAATTGCGGTCAAAGAAGCCATAAATAGCAATTGCAGAGACGGTCACGCGAGCTTCTGACTACTCTACACGGGATAGTGGTCCTTATATGAATGTATGCTTATGAGTTTAGTTATTATTAGCGTAGAATATATGTCTACCTCTAAATGATATATAGAAGTGAATATACGCATTCTTTAGTAAATATTCAGTATGCAATGTAAGTAGAAAAAATGGGTACAAGTAACTTTATTGCGTAATATATTGTTTTTTACTATTACATACATGCGTATTACGGTCATTAACCCTGTCGGGGTAGGCAGAGGCTTGAGTGATCATTTTCATGATTGGTAGTCATTAATGATTCAAACCCTATGTTGCACCAGATAGGCAGATCGCAAATTAGTAATGTTGATGTTTCATGTTGCCACCGTCAAAATTTCTGATTATTTATTGTCTATTCTGAAGAATAGTCAAGTCTTCTTACCAAGTTTTCTCCTGTCATAGAATTCACAATATCTTGCTTTAATTGCAAATTAAAAATTGAGTAATTGGAAGGCAGAAAGGAGGCTCCGTAATGAAAGTCGTCGTAAAGCAACCTTAATTTATATTAACATTGCACACGTCCATTACACTCACTCGTATTTATAGTTTTAATAATAGTTTATGTACACGTAATTCACTTCACATTTTACTCACCGTTATATTTTTGACTTTATGTATGCATTATTTTATAATACCCTACTATACTACCCTCTATGCGCCGCCAGCTGAAACTCGGCGGATTTACTGAGCCCGCGCTCCGTAGATTCCCGCCGAGCTGGACGCCATTTGGGATCTCCACGGCACACACTAATTGACTGACATTTAATTCTGATTGGTAATTTTTGTATAATAACTTAGTCTTGTATAACATTTTTCTTATTTAATTTATATTGTATAATTGTTCGTCGGTACTATTGTGTCTTTTAACGTATTGTGGAGTTTTCAATAAAGGATTATTATTATTATTAATTGTAAATTTATTATTCATCACAAATGTAGAGTCAACGCTAAAAGTGCAGTCCCAGCAACTTTTTATAATGTTTACGTTTACGAACAAAACACAATATTATTCATTTCGAAGCACGCGAACGTACAGTAGCCATGACAATGCATAGTGGCGCCAGTTTTAAAATGTATAATAAGGTCTTTTGTTTTTATAAACTTTAGGTATAAAAAGTTACTAGGCCTGCACTTTTAGCGCTGACTGTATGAAACAATGTACCTGCACAAAAAGTGACAAAACTTTTGTACCTTGAGCTTCTGTCTACTCCTCCATAGATTAAGGAAGTGATGTGTCCGTAAATTATAAAATTAAGGAAGGTCTTCGACCACATTAACCAATTCATGTTAAGGATATAGATGATTAATGATCGATTCATCTCATTAAGACGATAAAATAGAATGTTACCTTCTTCCCGACATGTCGTAAGAGGCGATTAAGGGGTTAGAGGTGGAACTAGGTGGGTATTTTTGATAAATTGAATAATTAGACAAAAAAAACACGTTCACGACCACTAACCCTTGTGTGGTAGTCAGAGGATCAGGTGTCCGTCTCGGCAATTGCGAAGGTAGTAATTATATGGCCACCTCGAACCCACGTGACCAGATAGATAGTTAATTATAATTAATATGTATGTCATTATTGAATTTTATACGAAATTAAGAGGAAAGCTGTATATATTTTTTCCCTATTTATTTATACAAATATTATTATTTCAAGGAATTAAGTGTGTAGGTTCTTATTTATTCATTTTGTTTTTTATGAATTAACAAAAATTCATGTGAATACAGTACAAAACGTCGAATATTTCGACAGTTCTTCGAAGCTTAGAACCCATCTTTTGAACTTCGAGCTTCTGTCCCTCTCCTTTGTGCTTAAGTTCGTGATATAAGTACATGTATGGTGTATTCCTACCCCGTTCCAAAACGACACAAAAGTAGGAAGCGTATTTAGATCAATCTATTTTAAGCAAAGACAAGTTACTAATCAGTAGTGTGGCGGGTTGCTAACCGACGGCACGTATGTCACCGCCCGAGTACACTTATCGCTTCTTACAGTATAAATCAGGGTAATACTAAACAAACAGTGTGTTAAGAGATAACGGTTCGGTCGAAGAAAAATATTTGGCAGTAGTGGAGATGAAAATGTGAGATTCTTTGCCTTTTTCGGGGAAAAAAGAAAAAAAAAGTGAAAATGGAGACAAAAGTTGGTAAAAATGATGAGAGGAAGATGCTGTTGGAAGATGCACTGGATGCGACAGGTTAGTTTAAAAGAATTAATATAGATGTAGTATATACATGCTTTTATTTTAAGGATATTTTTTTTTTTTAGGTTTAAAAGAACTTTATTTCACAAAAAAGAACATTACATTCACTTCATTTGAGAATATCATATGTACATATACAAAAAATATGTAATCGCGCGTGAACAGAAACATAAAATTACATTAGATAACATTAAAAAAAATATTGACTTCAAAAGTACAATTACTTACAAAAGTTGTTACCTATTTAGTGATATGATATTTAGTGATAATATTTCCTTTTCCTGAGTTTAGAAAAATAGTAATAATCGTTGTTATATATAATAATGTCTATAAAATAAATATAAATAAATATTTAAATATTTGTATGTGTAAATATTTAAATATTTGTCTAAATGTAAATATTTGTTATACTTCCGTTAACTATTTCTAAGAAAATAAATAAATTACTTTATCTTTCAATATGGCCCTTGCACTTAACTTGTAAAATATTTTATAGTTAGGGTTCGGTGTGACCTAAAGAATTTGCAATTACGGAAATGGTTTCGCAAACCTCTGATTACCCCGCAAGAGTTAATGAAAGTGTACGTTAATTTATCTTATAAAATAAATTAATGTCTATTTATTAATTACCTAAGTATTATAGATTACAATATCAGTTCAAAGTTTCATAATGTCTTTTTTAAACGGATAATTACACCCGGAATATACATAATAATACCTTATGTACCTTTTATTAATCTGACGACCTCCGTTGCTCGATCGGTTAGCCGCCTGAACGCTGTACCGGGGTCGATTCCCGGGGGAGGCAGGGTTAAGAACCACGCTTATCTTCTGCTTTTCAGTCTGGCTAAGTCGGCTTGATATTAGATAGAAATGTTATAATCTAAAAACATATTGAATAATGTACAGTCAAGGCTAAAAGTGCAATCCCAGTAACTTGTTATAAAGTTTACGTTTATAAGAACAAAAGACAATATTTTTAATTTCGAAGCACGAGAACGTATAGTGACCATGACAATACATTGTGGCGCCAGTTTT
This sequence comes from Leucoptera coffeella, assembly GCA_030578115.1. Classification (NCBI taxonomy): domain Eukaryota; kingdom Metazoa; phylum Arthropoda; class Insecta; order Lepidoptera; family Lyonetiidae; genus Leucoptera; species Leucoptera coffeella. The sequence goes on along the minus strand of JAMBLF010000974.1, from coordinate 164,657 downwards.
AAAATGTAAAATATTGTCTTTTCTTCTTATAAAGGTTATAAAAAGTTACTGGGACTGCACTTTCAGCGCTGACTGTACCTTTAAGTAGTAAGACTTAGATTTTGTTGTAATTATCACATTGTTTACAAACTCTTTCACGACCATTGACACTTGCGGGGTAGTCAAAGGTTCGTATGCTCATCTCCGCGATTGCGGAGGCACTAATTCTATGGATCTATCCAACCCACGTGTTAACGAGAAAGTGCTCAATGTGACAGCTACGATAAACGTTTTCCAAGGAATAGGTTAGTTTCCTCTAGATGTTTTCTCACACCGTAATATTTCCATCGTACCTATAATACGCAAATCTCTGACTATCCCCTAACAGATTAGGGTCGTGAAGTGTATGTGTGTACAATTAAATTATATAATAATAGGTTTTTACTCGTTCTTTGTAAATATAAGAGATAATATTTGCTAAATAAATTTATCTTGCTACTTTTTTAATATTTGCTGAAGAAACCCAAATTGTATTTATTATCTTTCATTAACACAAAGATAGTAATGCCATAGACGTGAGTAAACGTAGATACGGATGCCGGATCTTCTTACATATATAAATTGAGGTCCATTTTCCTTTTGGGATGGAAAGTGTCAAGAGATATAAGAATTTCTCGATCTACTTCATCTTCTCAACAGTTGATAAAAATATCTAATATGGATGAAATGGAGTATTGATGACAATTCCAACTGATTCCATTTACTCTCCGACTTAATTGAACATTTTAGCAAATATGTAGCAACCTATCACCAATGTTTCATTTGACATCACAACCCCATTATTATTCTAAAAACTGACCTAAGACATATTACCGTCTTTCCAAGATTCTATCCAAACCAACAGGGATTAAATAACGTAAATGTATATCAAGTGAACGTCATTTGGGGGAGGCCTATGTCCAACAGTGGATTGATACAGGCTGATGATGATAAATGTATATATGTGTATATCTATTTTTACTCTACTCTATGGTCGTGAGTGCGAATGAAAAGTGGCAAGGAAAAGTCTTGTCGCGTCTGCTTTCCAACGCCTTGACCTGTTTAGTTAAAAATAACCAGTTCCCTTACTGGTTAAAACCAGATAATATAGTTTATGTTAATATGGGAACTAAATTGAACGGAAGTAGCTGTATTTCTGCTTATATATGACGCAAGGGTGTATTAGGTATAAGATTCTTTAAGCCTTATCTATTGTATATTATTTATTATTATTACCGATATCATATTACGCGATACGGTTCACTACCTATCACGTTGGGTGCTGTCTATTTAGTGATACGCGGGCTTCGAATGACCCATACCTAACATGTCTTCCAAATTTCGGAGATGGTTATTCAAGCCTCTGACTACCCCGCCATAATAAAAAAGGGAGTGTGAACACAAGTCGTGAAGCGTATGTTATGTATGTCATGTATTACCGAGGGGCTAGTTCAATTGGTATAACAGTGTCCTAAACATTATACTATATATATTCCAGGGTTCGGCTGCTTCAACTACTGGATGATAGCCCTGTGCAGCTGGCTAGTGATGGCCATGGTCTTCGAGTGCTACTCCACCAGCTACCTGGTGCCTGCTTCTGCCTGTGAACTGGAGACCACCGACGTGCAACGAGGACTGATAGCTGGCTTGCCCATTGGGGGTAAGTAGAGAGATAAGCTTAGAATATTGGACTTAAATAGACGTAAAGTTAAGATGTATATATTTTTATTTATAATTAACCAAAGTATTTTTAGTTAGACGTCGGAAAGCTAATAGTGAGGTCCCGGGTTCGATTCCCGGTAGAAGCAGAGTTAAGAACTACGCTTTTCTACTGTTTTCCAGTCTGGTCGTTAATTATATATGCTTATGTATTTATCTATGTATTTCTTAAATATACGTTGACTAGTACCCTTAACACAAGTTTTAAATGAACTTACCAAGGGGCTAGTTCAATTGGTGTAATAATGTCCAAATATTATTATTATTATTGTAAATAAGATTATAATTTCATAATTGTTGTTTAATACGAGTATGATCTTGTAGGGAATATAAATATTATCTACTCTGGTTAACGACACTCTGAACTCTGTCTACCATGAAGACGGCAGTCGTGAAGTGTACTCTAATGTATGTCCTAAATTCCTACCACGTTCCTTCAATGAACAAAACATGTGTTCATTAATTACTTTATCAAAATTAAATGTGACGTAACAGTCTTACTATAAATAGCTTGGATCCATTAGGCATCCAGTGCTAGTTTTAAACCTGAATAAGAATAATATTTTGGGATACTACTACACCAATTAAACTAGCTCCTTGCTATGTTCATTTAAGACTTGTGTTAAGGGTACTAGTCAACATATATTTAACAAATATATTCTCATTATATATAGATAAATGCATATATGTGTTAGTATATATAGTAATCAATAACCAGAGTGGAAAGCAGAAGAAACTCGCGTAATTCTTAACTCTGCCTCCACCGGGAATCGTACCCGGGACCTCACGATTAGCGTTCAGGTAAATAGAATGATGCCATCGGCTATTCATCGTAAACGGCAATTAGATGAATAAGGCTCACTTGAATTATTAGTATCGCAACACGTCCTAAATATGTGTTTCTAATATCATATACACGTCCTGTAATCCATTTCGGGGTAGACAGTAGCTCGGAGACACAATATTATGTCCGAAGCTGTTTTTTAGCCTTCATATTTGGGTTATGTTGTCATATGGAACATTGAGGTCAGGTTACTTGTCCATCGCCAATAGATTTCATTTACACCTAGTCCCTTAGTAGATTTCAACGTCATGCCAGGAAGAACGGCATCTAGTTAGCATCCATTTCACGTCCCAAACTAGCAAGGAAATGCAGTAATAAAAGCATTTAATTTCGTGTTCTATTTATTACACTTACTCACAATAACATTGATATGTTGAATGTATTTAGATTACACTTGTGTTTAAGTGTTAATGAATGCGTATTTTCCAAAGGGTCACAGTTCATACACTAGAAATTCAAGACTTTATTTACAGATATGTTGGATAGAGTAGCTTGGTATTTAAAACATATTAAATGAAATATTTTGATCATTGTGGCTTGTACAATTACAGTTACAATTAGAATTCAGTTACAAGTAAACTTTACATGTAAAAGCTGCCTTACTTTATGTCACATATTATGCAGTGACTAGGAGACAGGGGATAAACAGAACTTCTGATCTAAGGGGTTAAAGCTCCATATTCAAAATTATAGTTTTGATAATAATGACCGAGACGAAGTTATATACTTCAGCAAATTCATTGGTACTTATAATTATAAGACACATCATATGAACGACGTATTGAAAAAGGGTGATATTTGAAGTACATTAAACCATGTAGGTATGTATGAGTATTAATGAAAGGAGAGTGATCTCTTGATCTCTGCCTACCGCTCTATAGAGAGACGATGGTGATAAGTAATTATGTAATAACTTTGAATAGCATACACCTACAGTCACCTCTTATTTTCTGGTAAAAAAGGCAGCTAATTTCATTAAAAATACGTCCCATCTCACTACTGAGCAAATCATTTAATTTATCGCTCGAAATTAACCTCTGACCTCTCACTAACATAAATTGCGATACATTAGACTTGAGTATAACAAGTAGTATATAAAATGTGTAATAACGTAATCTTTGTGTTTGATTTAGTAAGTCAGGAAATATAATACGCTTTAATTGGGACGCGTGTTAGGGTCAGAATACATTCCGCGAGATCATGGCGGAAGTTTGTACATTGATACGATATTAATAGTGATAATGCATTAAATCGATACATACATGTACGAGTACTTTCACGTCGTTTGATCCCTTTTGAGGTGAACAGAATTTAAGGGTGCAATAATATCTCTTTCATACTTTTAGAATTAACAGCGTCGGCAATAGATTCTATTTACCCATAGTCCATTAGTTGCCCTTGATATGACGGGAAAAACAGTAGCTAGCTAGCAGCACTCTTTTTACTTCCCAGAGTAGCACAAATGTGAATCAGTGTTTAAATTGGAATCAGAAACTGAAAGTTCTACGTTCGATCGCACTAGACCTTGTACTCATATAAATATTATAATTTCAATGCATATTTCCGTACATATAATTCATTATTTTTACTATGTGGGAAAACATTTTAGTTTTTGAAATAAGCTATAATAACCGCCTGTAAATGGTTTATCGATTGCTATGGTTTGTAATGACAAAATACATATATTCCGGTAATCGTTACGTATGTATGCACCCTAAATCTGACGCAATAATAATATTCTAAGAAATTGGTATTAATTAGTGGAATAAAAAGAATTTTTACTTTAAGCTTAATAAATGGTTTCAAATTCATACCCGTGTAATTACTCTCTACGCGTGTATGATATAGGGGTAGGCGGGATAATATAGTTAATGATAAAATACTATCTGGTGATAAGTGGGTACGATGCGGTTATAAACGTCTAACTCCGCAATTGCGGATATTATTGTAAAGATAATCAATTAATCATTTAATCAGCCTATACTAGTCCACTGCTGGACGTAGGCCTCCCCAAGGGTACGCCACATAACGCGATCGTTCGTAGCCCTCATCCAGCCACTACCAGCGACCTTCTTGAGGTCATCGGTCCACCTAAGATAATATTGAAAACATAATTCGACGTAGCTCAAATGTTTTGGGCTTCAAGCTGTATCAGTGGGGGTAGGACTGAAATCCCGCTTAAGCAAGTGCCAAGGGAAATTAACTTTAAAGAATTTCTATGCACATTTTCATAATAAAAATACATTTACCAAATGCATCGAATACTACGGTGAGGGAAAACGTCGTGAGGAAAACCCACCTGTTCCCCGAACAGGTAATAGTCAGTGCTTGTAAGCGGCGACAAGGCTTACCACCTGTCACAGTGAGTACTGACTATCTGGTCAACACGTAGGTTCGAGGTGGCCATAGAATTACTACCTTCGAAATTGCGGAGATGGAAACCTGAACCCCTGACTAATCTGCAAAGCGAAATGGTAGTGAACGCGTTTGTTGTTGTCTTTTAGAATATTTAACATAATATAATTCAAATAAATGTGAGATAATATTGTAAACGTTTCTTAGTAACTATTTAAACTATTTTTTAACTACTGTAATTATTATATCTATTTACTTCCATATTTTTCTATTTAATCACACCATTTCAACAAAATGTTATGTTTGCAGTAGTTAATTTACTATCTTATTTTCTTAAACCTGTTATTTGTGAGATTGTATATAGTTGACTTTGAGCAAATATTTTGAACAAATTAAACACTACCGCATGGATATTCTGCAAATGTGTTTATCATATCTGTTACTGTTTTACTCTTTGGGATTTACGCAAGGTAACTAGGTAGCTACATATTTTAAGTAAAATTTGCGTTTAATATTTATTTATACATGTATATCCGATCTTTGGTATATTTAAAATAACAGGCATTTATTCAACAAACCAAAACATATGTATTTCTGTCTGTTTAACAAACTAAATAAAACTAAATATGTACATTAATATTTTAAGTTAGAAATACGTTTATTATGTAATATGTAGATTATTAGCTGCTGTAGCCACGTAAGTAAGACCTCCGACTTTTTATTAAAGGTCTTAGGTTCGAATCCTGAATCTGGCATGTACCAATGAATGAAATTCAAAGATGTGTATTTCATTTACGTAAATTATTTGAAATCGCTACGGTGAGGGGAACATCGTGAGGAAACCTGCCTATCTCTCGGGATAGGTAATTGTCAGTGCCATTACACGGCCACAGATAATATAATACACACGGCGATATGTTTCACTATCACGGTGGCTGCTGTCTATCTAGTATAATGCGAACTTTGAGTGGCTCATACCTAACATGATTTCGAAATTCTAAATAACATATTCTCGCTCTCTAAATACAATAATTTTTTTCTGTTATTATTGTCTCGTCTGACCATACAACCGTATTTACTTACAATGATATACCTATAATATTTAAATAGTATTTAATAATATTTAAAAACATATATTACCAAATACGTACTTATGGACAGCTAACAAACGAAACATTGTTCAACACAAAGCGTATCTGTCAAATTTTTGTATCTTAGTTCTAATCTAATAATCTCCCAATCTGTTTCTAGGAGTGATCTTCACCTCCCATTTCTGGGGCTACCTGGCAGACACCAGGGGGCGGAGACAGATCCTCTTCATCACGCTGATGCTGGGCTCCAGCGTGGGCACCCTGAGCGCCTTCTCACCCAATTGGTACATACTTTGTGCCTTGAAGGTCCTCAGTGTTACTGGGTAAGTTCAATCACTTGTACACTTTAGATGAAACTTGGGTTTTATGCTGATTTTTTTAACGACTTAGCTAGTTCCAGACTGTTGAGAGTTGAAAAGTAACTCCTTTCTTCTTTAATACTTCTATGATTCTTTTGGTGTTGTTAGGTAGTTTCAGCTTTTGGGGATCCACCATCACCGATATTCCTAAATATTCTTACATTTTCGTCCCCAAAACACGCTAAGCATGCCAATATTCCTCCAAACCTTTTTGTTCTGTAAATCTCTTATGAACGACAGTATTTATGCTGAGATTACTATATAACCAGAGTATTTCATATAAAAGAAAGAAAAAAGAGGAAGCATTTATTCAAGACTCTGATCATCTTACAACATTCTTTACAACATGTCATTTAATTTTTTTAAGATTTACCAATTTTAATGACAACTTTTTCTGTCGAAATGTTTTTTTTTTAATTTCAATAAGTGATTTTTATAATCCTCATGTTGAATAAAAAAGCATTTAATTTCATTACATGTATTTTCCCCCAGGGTTTGCGGCACGTATGCGCTGGCGATGACGCTGCTGAGCGAGTGCACCCCTCGTGCCAGGAGGAGCATGCTGGTCACTCTTTCTTCCACCTTCTTCATGCTGGCCAACGGGATCATGGCACGTGAGTACATATACTTCAATGATACTTCAATGAATTTCTATGTACATTTTCGTAATAAAAACACATTTACGAAATTCGTCAAATACTATGGTGAAGGAAAAAATCGTGAGGAAACCTACTTGTTCGACGAACAGGTAATAGCTAGTGCTTGTAAATGGCGAAATGGCTTACCACCTGTCACATTGAGTACTGATAATCTGGTAAACACATGGGTTCGAGGTGGCCATAGAATTGCTACCTTCACAATTGGGGAGATGGAAACCTTTACCTCTGACTACCCCGCAATGGTTAATAGTCGTGAATGCGTTTGTCGTTTTAATCCTTGCAGGGTGGTTAGGTTTGCGTTCATCTTTGAAATTACAGAGTAGGGTATATAAGACTACATGGAACTTCAATTATTAGGTGGTCATGTTAGTGATAGGAGGTGATTGATGTTAATTTCCCTCAATCAACTTTTGATAATCAGATAATTTCTATGAACTATAAGCATATTCTGCGATTATCCATTTGCAATAATATATTTAAATAAGACGCATAATACCCATATTACCTGCAACCTTCTATTCTTCTTTTAGTCTCATTAACTGAGCCATACTATCAGAGCTAAAACTTCTTTTTTATCTAGCATAGTTACAAAACCATATTCTAGATTCTCTTTATAACTACACTTTTACCTATATCATATGCGTACACAATCACATAATACGTCATGCTTTTTTCCAGTAATAAGCATCCCAGTACTCCCTCTCCCATTTTCCTTCCACATTCCACTCCTGAACATCCAGTTCAACTCGTGGCGTCTGCTGTGCATCCTCTACTCCCTGCCGTCCCTTGTAGGAGCCATCGGCGTGTACTTCTGCCAGGAGAGCCCCAAGTTCCTGCTCAATGTGGGGCTGCAGAGGGAAGCCTTGAGGGTTTTGGAGAAGATGCATAGGATGAACAATGGGAAGGGAGCTGAACCTCTCAAGGTATTAAGTTTTTTGGTGTATCTAGTCTTTCGTTCCAAAATACTGCATGTTAGTAAGGGAATAGAGGGAAATAGAGGGGAATAGAATGTTTTTAGGCAATGGTATAGAAAATTGTTGTCAAAATATGGTAGCAATGCGATGTTGTTTTACCTAAGCAATGTCTGTAATATGTGAATATAAGTCCTATAATCAATGAGTACTAACTCCAATAATTGAGAGCAAAGTTGAAATAAGTAAGGATTGTTGTTTTTTATCAATTATTTATTTATTTCACTTACATTTTATAATCCTTACAAGTTGGCACCCAATACGATGATATAAAAATAAAGTTAATCAATTTATTTAATTAAATTCAAAAACAAAAAAGTACAATAATTAGACATTAATAGACATTAATAATAAGTTACTAGACAGCTACTCGTAGTTATTTGATATTATTACAATTATACATACGCTTCACGACTTGTGTATACACACTCCCTTTTTTATTATGGTGGGGTAGTTAGAGGCTTGAATGCCCATCTCCGAAATTTTGAAGGTATGTTAGGTATGGGTCATTCGAAGCCCGCGTATCACTAGATAGATAGCACCCAACATGATAGGTAGTGAACCGTATCGCCGTATATAGGCTCTGACGTATTATGTACGTAAATGAACAACACATATTTCAATTTCATTCATTGGTACATACCAGTCTTACCCACTGGGCTACAAACGCTTATATTATTATTTATCCAGATTTCAGGTAAACTGGTCCTAGACGAATCTCAAAGCTCGAATGCAGCTCTCAAATCAGGCTTCTTCGCATCCATCGCCTCACAGACTATTCCACTCCTGAAGCCTCCACTCTTGAAGAACACTATCGTGCTGTCCATCATCTTCGTTTGTATTTATGTAGTGTAAGGAATGATATAATTTTAAAATAATACTGTTACACCATATAAACTAGCCTCTTGGAAAGAACATTTAAGACTAGCTTATGGGCTCTTATTAAAAAGATAAGATTTAAGTTTTCGAAATAACGATTAGAAGAGATTGGCTATGGTCTTGATCACAACTGAAGAACAAAGTGTCACGCCCTCTATCTTTTGAAAGGTAGACAGAGTTACGTCAGTAAGATTAACCAATGTTGTTCAACAACTAAATCAAACTCGATCACACTTTTCACCAGGGAATCTGCACCAAACATGACTATTCCACTTTATCCATCGTACAAAATTATGATGACCTCCGTGGCGCGATCGGTTAAACACTTGAATGAACGAAACGATTGTTCGATTCCCGGTGGAGACAGAGTTAAGAACTGTGCTTTTCTTTTGCTTTCTAGTCTGGTCGTTGATTATACTCGTATATGCTATATTTGTATTTATCTTTATATAATAAGTATATATCTCTTAAATGTACGTTGACTAGTACCCTCAACACAAATTTTAAATGAACTTGCCAAGGGGCTAGTTCAATTTGTGTAATAGTGTCTCAAATTATTTTTATAGTATTAAAATATGCAGTCATAGTTACAGCATAGTATTGCCTTTTCAAAAGAAAAGACCAGTGTCCTCACCACCTCGTTTCATTCCAGCTCCAACCCCCATTTCGTGTGGATGCCAACCCTGATGAACGCCTTCATGAAGTCCATCCAGAGCGGCCAGTCAGGGCTGACCTTCTGCCAGATGGTGCACAGTACCCAGGCCAACAGCACCGTGGAAAACACCACCTGTGCCCTGGACAAGGATGCGATGATCATGGTCTTCGGAGTGGGGGCCTACTTCGCTCTGCTGACGCTGATCCTTGGTGGGTTGCTGAACCTGGTGGGCCGGAAGAGGTTGCTGATTATACAGCAAGTGAGTTCCTTCTATATTGAAGAATAATGATCTAAATATATCTATTAAATCTTCATGGAATAGGAGGCTGGTGTTTATGCCTATGAAAATTGTTGGCACAAGTTTAAGATGGCCAGAATTATACGTTACAGGTAGTAAATCAGATAAAAGATCGCATATTTTTTTTAAATTAGGATATATCAAATACTCACTAAACGTTCGAACTTCGGAGACCTATCCGCTCTTCGGTCACTCTTAAAAACCATTTGAGGTATAACGTATGTATTAAAACAGAATATTAGCAGACAAACGACAAAAAAGACAAACGCGTTTACAACTTTTAACCCATTTGAGGTAGTCAGAGGTTTAGGTATTCATCTCCGCAATGGCGGACGTAATAATTCTATGGCTACATCGAACCCACGTGTTGACCAGATAGTCAGTACTCAGTGTGACAGGTGGTTAGCCATGTAGCCATTTACAGGCACTAACTATTACCTGTTTGGGGAACAGGTAGTTTTCCTCATGATGTATTCCCTCACAGTAGTATTTGACGCAATCTTCATTCGCAACTTCAGTTCCATTGGTACATGCTCAAGCGGTTTTTGAACCCTATACCCACTAAGCTCTAAGCTACGTCGAATTCAGTATATAATATATGCAGTAAAACAGAATATTAGCAATTTTTTCAAAACTACATCTCCTTCAGATCCTGTGCGTAGTGGCGGCAGTGGGCATCAACTTCGTGCGCTCCCCTGTGCTGAGTGCCATCGCCTACTTGGTGTACTTGAACGTCACCGTGTCCTACGGCCTCATCACGGCCTTCACCGTGGACGTCTATCCCACCTACTTGCGGTGAGTCCCTTTGTCACCTTTAACTAGAAATAGATGGCATGGAAAGTATGTATGAATGCTGTAGGTCGGACCAAGAATATGACAGATAGATGACACATTGAAAAAGGGTGACGTTAAAAGTACCTATATATAATATTATAAGCAAAAGTGGTTTGTCAGGATCGAGACATCTGATCCGTGATCTCTGCCTACTCCTCTATTGGAAATCGGGTCTGATGTGTATTTTGGGAGTTTATCTGTCCAAATAGGTTGACATCCAATGTATGTAGAGTCCCTTAATCGTGTCTTAATGCACGGAGCATGTCCTTTAATCCCTTTTGGGGTGGCCAGAACCCTGGTGATATAATATCTCCTAGATCATGAATTTGGCTTGCGATACCGTAATGGAACATTGGTGACCACTGATTTATAGCCCATCCCTTAGTTGCGTTAAGTTAAGTTTCCTGAGAGGTCGCCACAAGTGTATATGCTATTGACCCTCTGTCTCTCCCAGGGCCATGGCGGTGTGCCTGACGCTGATGCTGGGCCGTGGCAGTGCCATCGTCTCCATCAACACCCTCAACATGATGATGGCTGGCGGCCACTGTGAGCTCTCCTTCTACATCTTTGGCGGATTCGCACTATGTGAGTACTTTTCGTGATAGCTGGGATATCAATTGTTTGTGATAGCTTACAATTGTTGTAAAATGATGATGTTTGAAGCTCTGGAATGTTGTCATGAATATTTGATGTTATTATCGTCACAATTCCAACATTCATTCTCGTTCATATTCTGTCGGAAGTGCAGTGAAACAACTTGATGGAAATAAGACTTATAAATTTAAACATTGTAACAAATAGTATTTTAATTTGCTGTTAATAGGGGCCCAAGTCCAGTAATACTGTTTGCAAAAATCAGTTCAATATCAGATCAGTAATAGTGAAGTTTGTAGTGGATTAGCAAAAGTGACAAATCTAAGTCTTAAGGCTAAGGTTCCTTTAAGTTTTTTCTCACTGTATAACTAATTAATCCGTTTTTTCTTTCAGTATGTGCTGTGGTAGCGTGCCTATTACCATCTGACCATAAAGTGAAGAAAAAGGCAGTAGAACAATAGTTATTTATTTGTATTTTTTACATAATTATAGCTAAGACGAAGATCAACTTAAATGTATAATTAGTATGAACGTAACGTACGAAAGTTGTCTTACTTAATTGTTAATAAGTTATTGCATTTATTCCACTAGGTTTTAATTTTATTATTGTTTACTTTAAATAAATATTACTTTACTGTACTTTTACTACTTTTGGAGTGCCTTGAATGTTAACGCAGGCTTCTATGTCCTGAAAGTAAGGAAATTATGTACATATGTATGTTATTTGGTATTTTATTTAACATATGTTTTTAATTTAACTCGTAAGTATTTAAAAGACGTTGATATTTTAGATAAATTACTACTTAAGTAATGCATATTATTATTAAATGTAATTGAATTGTTTTAATGAGTCCAGTGGATGTATGTTTTATGGTTATTCATATTTGATAATAAACATTACAATGAAATTCTTTTATTTTTATTTTACATTTAAGAAATATAACCTCCTTTCTAGCTTGTAGATTGCTAATAAGCTATCTTCTTCCTGACATGGATAAAAGCGACTAAGGGACCAGTGTTTATTACAAATGAAATAATATGAGTGATAGGCTAACAACCCCTTATCAATATCTCTCGATCCCCATAGTAATGATAAAAGTACCGAAGAAGATAAAATAACTTGTATTTTTTAATATGTATTTTTAGCTAATGGGGTAAATCTTATAATTAGCTAATAAAAGTCAAAGATTAACTTTAGATAATGGTATATATTTATGTGTATTCTCGTTTAAGTATTAATTGTGACTAGTGAATAAACTCATAAAGCATGTACACTAATTTAATTGCAAGTCAGCAATAATGAAATATGCTAACGCTGTACGTATTACCGCTACATTCATCCCCTTCTAAAAAGAAAAAAAAATACTAATATTTATACAAGAATATAGGTAAAAAGAAAATAAACGAGAATACAATCAAAATGAATTTAAACAAATAAAATAGTAAATGTATATAATAAAAATGTACAATTAAGCCACGAAATGTTGTATCGGAGTTGGTGTTGGTGCGGTTTTTCCGATTCCATCCATGGTGATAGCGGGAGAGGTCGTTGGGGGCGCCAGGTTTTTTTTTTTAAAATCTCCGTCTACCTCCAACATTATCGGAGAAGTTGTGTACCTACTACTACTCTTTCAGACTGTCTCACTTGTATGCCTCTCGTACTTTCATGCTTCATGATGTTCCTTTCTTACATACGTCATCTGTCAAACCTGTGCGGGTGGGTTGTCCCTCCTATAACTATATTTATATATTTATATTGGGGGTGTTCTGCCACGCGCGCATCTCCCTACGGATCCACTTCTTGGAGTGCGCACAGCATCCTCGATACAACACGTAGAGGGCGATCAAGCCAAGCAGTACGGAAATGGCTGTGAGCGCTATCCCGTATGTCTCCAGCTTCTCTTCTATTTGGGCGTTGGTGGCATCGTTCGCTCCGTTTTGTACGATGATGACGTCTTCTTGCTGCTTAGCTCCGTAGTTACCCATGCTCAACAATGTCCGGTAGTTAATTTCATCAATCAGCTTGTACTAGTCCACTGCTGAACGTAGGGCTCCCCAAGGGTACGCCACAAAAGACGATCTTTCGTGGCCCTCATCCAGCCACTACCAGCAACCTTCTTGAGGTCATCGGTCTACCTGGCAGGAGGCCGTCCTATACTACGTTTGCCGAGACGTGGCTTCCGAGTTAATTTATAGATAGTTAATTTAGGTCTCCTTAACTAAATCTAATCGAATTCGAATAGGTAAGGTAGGTTTTTGCGTCATATGTTATTGTCGTCATTGCTCGGCTGTTGTCACTGAATCAGCAATTCACCAGGCGGTCAGCGGCTTGACTCATATTACCTGAGAGATGTAGGAACATGTAGCGTATTTCTGCATTCGTTGCTCCTAGTATCTCGTAACTATTCCTCGTTTTTGACTTCAATATCTTCAATATATGTTTTATTTTTATGTCATTGTATCTGTTCATCGCGTTGGGTATATCTTCACTTGGTTTTTCATCACATCGGGTTTACCAGCAGAAGGTTGCGTGTTCAAATCACGTCTGGGTTTCATCATCACGTCGGGTTTCATCATCACGCCGGTTTTACCAATTTAGCTAATGGGGTAAATCTTATAATTAGCTAATAAAAGTCAAAGGTTAACTTTAGATGATGGTATATATTTATGTGTATTCTCGTTTAAGTATTAATTGTGACTGGTGAATAAACTAATAAAGTATGTAAACTAACTTAATTGCTAGTCAGCAATAATGAAATATGCTAACGCTGTACGTATTACCGCTACATATTAATATGTCTGAAACAGTAAGAACATATTATACATAGGTACATATAATATACATACTTTCCATTAATCCCTTTCGGGGTTGACAGAAATTGGGAGACGTCATAACGATCCTACGGTTAGAAGGAAGTATTATGTAGGTATGTGTTATATATACTTGTAATAGCATCGAAATACATATGTCATAGCTTTCGAATCTTACGACTATGTGAAGAGAAAATTTACGTAAAGAATCACATTGCTGATTTGTCTTAAATTGTCTCTTAATTTTGACAATAATTCATCCAAAAGACAATGTTAGACATTCAATTACTAATGTATTTCAAACTAAACGTAGTCGATCATATTCGGATAGTCTGAACACTTCTTTAAAAAGTTTTTGCATCCTACCCTCAATTTAACAACAAGTATATTTTTTTCTCCTGCACACTTCCATTTCAACCTAGGCACGGCTTCAGAGCAGACTATGTCATAACCAAATCGAATCTACCAGAAATAGTCCTTAAATAGTCCAAATTAAGAGCAGCCATGACTTGTCTCAGGGTTTTGGTTCAAATATTTGTGTACACCAGCGTTTTGTGTCCCAATGTCCTGAGTGACGTGACAGAATTCCACAGACACGTTGCTAAGAGAGGTGAGTATCCCTTTGTCGCTTTTAACATGAGATTTAGTATACCTCACTTATTTGATACTATCTCTAGGTGTTTAGGTTTAACACTATGTCCTACTAGGTTAGGTTAATTTCTACTTGTTTAGAGTGGTATAACATTTATCACATATTTAGGTCCAATGTACATTTGATCAATGAAATTGGATGAGTTAATAAAATTTATGAACTGTAAATGTATTGCAGCCTCCTTCAAAGTTTGATAAAAATTTGATAAAAAATAAAGAATTGACAGAATTGGACTTACTTATTTGATCAGTGTAATGCCACGCTAAGCGTATAAAATGTAGCTTGTTGCGTTATTTAAGGAGCTTTGGTTGATATTTTTAAGAGGGATTTACATCTGTCTGAAAACGAGACGAAACGTTACAAAGGGGTTTTTATGGGATGAACTTTAATTACATTGAGGTAGCATAGTTATACCAATTTAAAGTAAATAATGTAAAACTAGGATAATATTTAATAAAGTTACTGCTAGTATGTTGACACCTACTCGACATGTTAAATAATGAACTAAAGTGTTAGTGGACAATGAACTGTATTGAGCAAATATCTAGCAACATTTCACCAACTATTCCATGCCATACCTAAGCCAATACTTATCCTAAAGGACGCCGAATAGATATTTTGTTACCAAGTTTCTAACGCACCATTTTATAATAGACAAACAATGTCAAATAATTTGCCACATTTTTTTTTCCACATATGAAACATAGATGACACTGTAATTTTAATTTGTTTTTTATATTATTTTCTTCGCTCCTATTAGTAGCAGGGTGATAGTATATAACCTAAAGCCTTCCCCAATAAATGGTCTATCTAACACTAAAAGAATTTTTGAATTCGATCCAGTAGTTCTTTAAATTAGCGCGTTTAAACAAACAAATAAACTCTTTAGCTTTTTAATATTAGTATAGATTTTAACCATACAAATTCCAGAACCCTGCTCAGTATGTCCCAAAGACGGAGTGTGTGTGCCCAAGGTGCAGTGTCCAGCCCACGTGAGACCCTCCTCCTATAACCCCCTCTGCCACATCGGGGGTCAGAAAACACTGGTCGGAGTCTGCTGTTTCACTGGCAGTCATCATGCTTGTAAGTTTGTATTTTAATTTGTTCTGATCTGGTACTAGATATAATGTTAGCTTTTGCGCAGGTTATGATGCAGGATATGAGTAAATTTAAGAGTCCATTTTAATATCGTTATTTAATAAGTCATCTAAAGATTGTTGTTTAAATGTTAGGTACATAAATTATAATTACTTGATCAATGTCTCGAGCAACTTATAAGCTTAAATAAAATACTAAACAGTTTTTTCCCGGAAAAACGCGTTACTCGAATTTTCAGAAGGATTACGTAGTAACCTGTAAACTATGTATATTCCTTATTAATGTCATTAGAATAACATAGTTAAAAAATTAACGAGAATGTTCAATATCTCCTCTCTTGTAACATATTCCACTTTTTCTACTGTAGCTGCATCAGAACTAAGATCCAGGTCCTCCAACACCATCGCAGCTGAAGAGCTGAAGAAGGCCCACTCCTCGTCAGTGCACAAGATGACCCAGTGGCTGGCGAAGGCCAAGGAGACCAGGAATGTTGTCAACGTCACTGACCCAAGCTTCGCTCATCATTTGGTAAGTTGAAAGGCAGAAAAGCATTTACAAATTCATTCACGTCCCTTAATCCCTTTCGGGGTGGACTGGAGATGTAACATCTCCTAGGACAGTTGGCCATGAATATTGGGGTTGTGATGTTATATGGAACATTGGTGACAGGTTGCTAGGCCATCGCCCAATTTATTCTATTTATCTCAAGTCCCTTAGTCGCCTCCAGCATCCGGGAATGAACGACATCTGGTTTTTACGTTTAAGATTTCAGGAATTTGATTTTTGCATAAAATGTAATACTGTCACTAATAATAATGCTTCAATTGACAAAGTTGATATGTATATGCAAGAAAATATTACACAAAAATTTTATCTAATAACAAGTATTTATTTCTTAAACATACGTTGAATAGTTCCCCTAACACAAGTCCTAAATGTACTTAGCAAGGGATTAATGCAATTGGTGTAATTGTATCCTACATAGTTATTGCTGAGTGTTTATGGGGAAGTGCATGAAAGTCAATGAGGCCATGGTCTTTTCCTACCCCTCTAGATGGAAACGGGCGTGATATGTATGTATATATACTATATATTATCTAACTTCTATCCCCCTTTCCCCCAGTCAATGAAGACCGTAGACCCCAGAGCAGAAGTATTGGGCAGAGGCGGGCTCATGAACCTGTTCACTGCGCAGGAGCTGAGAGCAAGAGATGCCATACAGGAGGACGATTTCATGCTGGGACTCTCTGGGGAAGCTGATGGTAAGGGGCTTGCTAATCTTCAGCTATATTCCGCTAAGAAAGAAAGCTATTTAACATTCTATTTACGTCCTTTGATAAGATTAATTTCCTCCACCCTTACCACAAAGCGGCAAGAAAAACGACTTGTGAATGTTTTAATGACGTCCCAAATAAATACAGTTTTAAAATTAATTATATCTGTTTAATAATGTCAATTAAATGGTGAAGGAAGACAATACATATGAGAAAACCTACATATGACTTCAGTTAGGTAATATTCGGTGCCTGCATACGGCGATACAGTTCACTACCTGAAGTTGGACGCTGTCTTTCTAGTGAACTGATCTAAAGCCTTTGAGTGGCCCATGTCTATAATACCTCGGGCAGTTCAGATATGGCGCTCAAGTCTCTGACTACTCGGTCACTATTGTGGCCGGGTCGTAACTTTACTAGTTTTTTTAATAAAAAAGGATTGTGAGTACACAAGTCTTCACGCGTATGATATGTTAATAATGTTAATTGATGTCTATTGTTCATTTGCAGGTCCATTCTGTCCACCCCAGCCGAAATGTCCCCCGCAATCGAGTAAATACAGGTCTATTGAAGGGTTCTGTAATAATCCCCAGTCCCCCTTTTGGGGGGCAGTAAACACTGGGTTTGAGAGGCTGCTGCCACCTAACTATGCTGATGGTAAGATAAAGCTTGAGTATTATTAACATGCATACGATGATATATGAAAAAAGTATATGTTAGAATATATATAATAGTCATTTAAATGGAAGCGATAAATGCTTAAAAATCATTGCTCAGAAGGAAATACATATTCTTGATTACCATGCAAAATTGTATAAATATTCATAAGTTTGATTTTCGGTATAAATAGGTATACACATAAAGGCGACTTATATGGTACTCACACATCACGTTCGTTTCTTTAGTAGCTAAATATATTGTCTTTCTTCTACATAATATTATCTTATAGGTTATACATATTATCTTACATACATACTTATATAAGGTATTCTTCACACTATGTTCCATATAATTTCCAGGAGTGTGGTCCCTGCGGACCTCCTCATCAGGTCTACCCCTCCCCAGCGCCAGATCCGTGAGCAGCGCCCTCTTGCTGGACGAGGGTAGACAGAGTCCCTCCCACAACCTCATGTTCATGCAATTCGGACAGTTCATCGTCCATGATATCAGTGCTGGAGTTCTTTTTAATACAGGTTCGTATGGTTTATGGATCAGACTGGTCTACGTTGTGTTGGGATCTAAGTGGAAACATACATACATATATACGCTTCATGACTTGTGTACACATACTGCTTTTTTATCGTGTCTGAGGCTTGAGCGCCCATTTACGAAATGTCGAAGGCATGCAAGGTATGAGCCATTCAAAGCCTACGTTATACTAGATAGACAGCATCAGACGTGATAGGTAGTGAACCGTATCACCGTATAAAGGCACTGGATGTTACCTAACCCGAGGGATAGGCAGGTTTCCCCACGATGTTATCCATCACCGTTACTCTAAGTGGATTATGAATAGTATTTAGTTTTGTCAACATGACACGAGAATGCAAGGCTTTAGACAGTAACTTCAGTTGTTAGAACGAGGTCCTCTGACTAATATATATGGATAAAACACTATTCATTTGATTTAATCATCTACAGCAAACGGCAGTGGCATATCCTGCTGCACCAACAACGGGCAGGATTTCCAGCCCCTCGAACAGCAGCACTGGGCCTGCGCCCCCATAGAGGTCACTCCCGAAGACCCTTTCTTCGCGAAATTTGACCACAAGTGTCTCAATTTCGTCAGAACCCAGGTCGCCCCCGCCAGTGATTGCAGCGTTGGATACGCCAAACAGGTATATACATACATATGTCCACGTCCTATTAGAATTCCATGCTACATACATATCATGCTTGTTTCTCTACTATGGGGTAAACAAAGATTAAGGCCTGGTATTCATTTGGCAACATTTGTTTATAAACACGGTTTATAAAAAATGTTTCTCGATGTTTCATCACCGATTTAAACGCCTTTCTTAGTTGTATAAAGTGATGATAGAACACTGATATGTAAATAGAATACTAATAAAATTAGATTTCGTTCCGTCATAAAAATTTGTTGGAAGAAGAGGACTATGGTATAAAAGAATCTATTGAACAATGAGCAATTCATCTGTCATCAATAATCCATTTCAGTATTGGCAAAATCCCAACAATTAAGCTAAAACTCAATTGTCTCCAAAGTTTACCACTAATAAAGGACGTAAATCCAGCTACATTATAACTAACAAGCCACTCTCTCGTCCTAGATGAACGGCGCAACGCATCATTTGGACCTATCCCAGCTCTACGGCAGTTCCCCAGAGAAGATGGAGTCTCTCAGGGCCGGTGGTCTCCTGGCCACCTTCAATGACTTTGGAAGGGAGCTGCCTCCGCTGACAGGCAGGGATGAGTGCCTCAATGTGCATGAAGGGGCTGCTTGCTTCGATTCAGGTATGGTTATGAGGAATAGAGGTGCATTTAAGAAGTGGGCATTAAGTGACGTAATTAATGGATGTCTAGGAATATTGCAGAAGAGTTACGTACGGTGT
Organism: Leucoptera coffeella; assembly: GCA_030578115.1. Classification (NCBI taxonomy): domain Eukaryota; kingdom Metazoa; phylum Arthropoda; class Insecta; order Lepidoptera; family Lyonetiidae; genus Leucoptera; species Leucoptera coffeella. The sequence goes on along the minus strand of JAMBLF010000974.1, from coordinate 144,973 downwards.
AGGAGAACTGAGACTAGAGATCTGTATTGACCCTGTAAAAACCGTTATGATGAAGCCATATAGTATAAATTTAGGTTAAGTAAGGGTTTTTTAAGTTTAAGTTAGACATACAGCTAATGAACTCGTCCTTTGAGGTACTTTTTATACTGGTCGCATGTGGCGTACTAGTCCGACCTCTATTCCATGGTAAAGAGACCAAAGTCGTAGTTGAGATGACAGTGGTCAGGATAAGTTGGTTATACAAGTCTCTAAATATCCCGAAACTGACAACGAATGAGTATTTCCTGGCGTGGAATATTTGTATTGCATTTTTAATCTCCTCATTCCCATTTAAATAAATCTTTGTCATACGTCACTCTTTTGACATGGCAATAATTGTTTTTGGTATTAACAGGTGATAACCATGGCAACCAGATCCTGTCCCTCACAGTCCTCCACACTCTCTGGACCAGGGAGCACAATCGCGTGGCCAGGGCCCTCAGTCAGCTCAACCCTCACTGGTCCGAAGACCAGCTCTTCATGGAGACCCGGAGGATCCTGCAGGCGGAGTTCCAGCATATACTCTATAATGAGTGGCTGCCTCTACTGCTTGGTAAGTGTCTTTGGAATTAAGAAGACTTTTGTGTATGACAGTATACTGAAGAATTATTTAACGTGTTTTGGTTATCAAATTTAAAAATCCTAAGAATACGTCAAGCACTCTAATCGTTCTAAAGGTGTGTCTTTAAAAAAGTAGTTACTTGAACTCAACAATAGATTACGCCAGGCAAGATTGTTACTTCTTTTGAACGTAGCTAATAGTACATTACACCACAACACTTAACATCTATCCGATATCAGACACGTAAAATCTTTTCATGTATGATTATCATTAATTCGGGGTTATGAGACTTCTATTGAGATCATTAGCTCATCGTTCATTTAACGTAGTCGCCTTATATCAAGATACAGAGGTATTTAGTACTAATCTCCCATATTTTGCACAACATGGAGTTTTTTTAGGTTATTTCATGATTTATTAGGTATGCTTTTTTCTATTACTGAAAATCTTTTAAATTAAAATCTTTTAATGCCTGTTTTGCTTAATAAAGATAATTATTAATATTATTATAATTGCAGGTCCAAGTTATCTGGAAGCCTTCTCCCTGACGCCCTCTCCTGGCTACTCCACCACCTACGACCCCAAGGTCAATCCCTCGCTGACGGCGGAATTTTCAGCAGCTGCCATGAGATTCGGACACTCGATTGTGGATTCCAAGTTTTTGTAAGTTTTTAACTTGTAACTAAGTTAACTTGTAACTTGTTACTAAGTATTTAGATACATCATCATCATTTGTTTAATACTTTATAATTGGGGCTAGGGGTAAAAATATGCTCGTCATTCAATTTTTGAAAGGTTGTGAGCAAGTGTGTAAGTTAACAACTTCTGGTTTTCATTTAATATTACTATCAGGATTGTGATGACATTAATATGGAAGAATACATAAGTAGCCAGCATATTACCCAATAAATTTCTATAACCCTTCGTCCCTCAACCATCTCATATTCAAAAGAATAACGGCAGCCACTTATCATCATATTTCTTCTTCAGAATCCCCAATTTGCACAGTGGTGATGTGTACGAGAGTGTCTCCGCACCAGAGGTGATGTTCCAGCCCTCCAGACTCCGCCTGCAGACCTATCTGGACCGGATGATAGCTGGGCTCATGATGCAGCCCATGCAGGGAGTCGACCCCTTCGTCACGGAGTCTGTGAGTACATACATACAAAGATTACACCTCGACTTTCTTAAGGCGGTGACTGTGGATCTAAGCTGTATCTGCAAAAAGAATCATTAATTTAGTTTTGTAACTGTCGCTGGGCAAAAAATCCTTAAAAAAGCCAACGGTAGAATTTCAGTATTGAGAGACAACTAGTGTCAGGCAAATGTTTTGACTTTCAATGAATGTACACACTCACACCCATTACCGTTTTCATACCTGCTTTTCACGACGTACACCTTTGGGAAGAATATCTGAATTATTTATATATTTCAGTTCTACGCGATACGCATACCCTTGCTTGTAACTTTGCCGAGAGGCAGGCATGCCTTATATTATTTCGTACTATGCATCAATTGAAATTTAAATAGATTAGTCACTTGTAGTGTATCTCGGTATGTGCTAGGACACTTGAGGCAAATTAATCTAATGAACTCTTTCTTAGTTATATAAGTGCAAAATTAAATCTTGACCTCATTTACCTTCAAAGATTTTAATATCTAATATTATGGTTGAATAAAGGTCAACGCTCATGAATGACTGTACCCGTATATTGATAACAACCGTTTTATCATAGATAAACTTAGAAAAGAGTAGTATGCTGGTTCCGCCAGCAGATTTTTCAAATTTCTTCCTATTTGTACCATATCGTATCGTTAAGTTGCAAACTGTTTTCTAATTGACTTTTATTATGCTATTCAATTTCTATGTAAGACTTGATATTAATTTTGATATTTGTAAATAGTCCAGTGTTTTCTTGCGATAACCCATTATTTTTTTAAAGTTTATTTTTATCATTTACATTTCTAATATGTCAAAATATATAAATTCACAAATGTTCTTTTGCAATCTTGACATTTTATCCCTATATACCAGTTTGCAAAGCTTCTTCGGTTCACGTTTAGTAAAAGACTCGATTGATTTCAGAGAAATTCAGTACAGGGAATTGCGATGTTTCCTTGTAAACCTTGGCTAACTTACACAAGCATAAGCTACAAATTTCTATAATCCCGGACATGAATAAAATGTATTTAACTTCACAAAAGGGCAACAGTATAATATTTAATAACATAATGGAGACACTAATGTTCCGTGTATGTATGAGTGTATTTGAGACCAACAACTTTATTAAATTTATAAATACCCTTAGGCCAATTTATTGTACATGTTACCGGCCAAACCCGATTTCAGGACAAAAGAATTAGTTTAGCCTAGGCCAAACTAGTTTGTCCTGAAATCGGGTTTGGCCGCTAACATATATATCACAGCCCATCCTGAGGTTAACTAACTAAATTATTCCTGAATGAATCGGATATACAACATTTCATTTTCGTATATATAACATATAATATCAATCCTGCCATTGAACTTTCTTTGCCTGTACTCTGTACATTCATCCACGTATCTGGTCTCTGCGTTAGCTTGTACCTAAGCGGTTTCCCCCCATAATTAGAGGTTGTGGTCAATATTGACCCAGTCTGGACGGGGCAACTGGTTTTAGGCCAATTTAGAGGCCTTAGCAACGTGGTAGGTCCTTTTTTAAATGGCACTAAATGACAGTACTTATCAGTACTACAGTAAACGATGTGGGTTCAACTTCTTGCGTTACTTTGTATTGGCAGGTACTCATAAACATACTCGTATATAGGTATACTCGAACTAAGGGGCTTCATTCATAATTTCAAAGGCATAGATTAGATAAGATGATGTGTTAGTAAAGACAAAAGTTCTTAATTTATCTTGGAATATTACTGAAAGCAGGTAAACCATTGTCCTAAATATACCTAAGAAATCTTCTCTTGCGATGTAGCCAAAAAGTTGCTATAGCTTTTTATTCATGTGTACCACGCAATAATAACTAGTGAATGAAGTCATATAAAATGAAATTACTATACATTTAACAGTGGGTTACGACAGGGAATTTACTATTCCTCTAAATCAAAGCTTTAACAACTGTCCCAAACCTGCTTCAACATCATCAAACACACATCCTTTAATTCCTTTCGATGGTGACATGACTTCGAAGATTCAACACTAGCCTATCACATACTACAACTGTGAATATCATGCCATACAAAATATAGGTTACAGTTTACCAGCCTTTCACCCAATAACCATCCTTTTATTCCATTTTATAATGATATAGTGCTAGTCTGAGAGTACTGTACTAGTCTGGTACGTAAAAAATATGCTAACTAGCTGCCCTTCTTCCCGGCATGTCGTAGTAGGTGACTTAGGGTTATGGGTAAATAGAATCTATGAAACGATGGGCTAACAACCTATCACCAATATTCATTATAACAGCGCAGCCCAATCATTACGCTAAAAAGTGACCTAAGAATCTAAAATCCTATATCTTCGAGGTTCCGTCCATACAGTAAAACATCAATGAAAGCTTGCCAGCCCATCACATAAGACCCTTGTTTCCAGTTAACCAGATACCTGTTCCACGGAGGCAACCCCTTTGGCCTGGACCTGGCCTCCATCAACGTGCAGAGGGGCAGGGACTATGGCCTCAGGCCCTACAATGACTATCGCAGACTATGTGGCCTGCAGACTATTGGGGACTTTAATGAATTCGCTCCTAGTGTAAGTTGGATTTAGTATTTGAGACATTTTTATAACACTTATTTTTTATAATAATTATATATTTTATAGGATACTGTTACACTAATTGAATCAGCCCCGTGCTAATTACATTTCTAGAGCTACGGACACTAGCCTTCTTATATTTTCTTTATCTTTTGTCTTGTATATTTTCATGTTTTGTCTAGGTATGTTAAAAGTGTTGCTAAATAACATCATTGATCAATTTAACAGAAACTCTTAGTCATACTAATAATGTCTTTGGTAACCTAGAACGATACTATCGGGGTTGTAATAGGCTTTGGTGAGCCTTAACATGATGTTTCTAGCCAATCGTCCTCACCTAGATCTTCTCTTACGACCGACATACCAGCAAGCAAGGCAGCTACGTAGCACTTTATTTACGTCCCAATCTAGCACTGAACTGTGTTTATTTTATTAAATAGTAGATACTTATTGATTCCGGCCTAAAGTGGATTATAGTTATCATTTTATACATACATACACATCACGCCTCAATCAATGTACATTGGTAGGCAGAAATCACGGATCCCAATTTGTCCCGATCCTAACAGATCACTTTCGCTTCATTGACACTCAAACATACTCATTAGAAACTCCTAACCCCACCCTTTTTAATATAGCGTCTATCCGACTGTCATATGTCTTATATATTATTGTTATCATTTTATATTCAATAAAATGCAAAATAATGAATATCTGACTACTCCACTAAGCACATCAATCATAATGATACCCTTTTGATTAATAACTAACGGGACTTATCACGTATCTTTTTATATAATAAAGTTACCTTTATTAACCCGACGTTTCGGCTACGTTGCAGCAGCCATGGTCACGGGCAGACTGACGATGCATATTTATTCGCCTCCACCGCAGCGCCCTGTCAGATTCTTCTCCGACTACCCTCACTGCTGTTATTATTCTGTTATTAATCATGAGTATTAATCTCGAATCTCTTAAAACTATGATACCCTTTTCCCAATTCCAGGCATCCCAGCGTCTCTCCTCAGTGTACCAGTCACCAGACGATATTGACCTCTGGGTAGGAGGCTTGTTAGAACAGCCCGTGGACCAAAGTATACTGGGCGCTACCTTCGCCAACATAATCGCTGATCAGTTCTCGAGGATCAAGAAGGGAGATCGCTATTTCTATGATCATGACCCGGGTACTAATCCAGGTGGATTTACGCCAGGTTTGTATTACTTTTTTAAGAGAATTTTACTTTAAAACTTCTAAGTATTAAGGATATAAAACTATTAAGTAACGGAACTTATTTTCCTATCTGTCTTTTTAGGAATTATGGTGGTTAATGTGCTTGTGTTTTATTGTATTGTTGTGTGTTGGTGTAGGATTGATAAAATTGTTGTAAGATAGAGAAGTTTACATTATTATTGTAAAAAGCATCTAAACAATTATTTTTTTCATATTATGTATTTTTGGGTGTTAGGTCTGGTACCATTACCGATAAATCCAATATTCTTGTTTTATATCTGAAATCTTTTTTGTATTGGGTTTAGTCTACCCTTTGATGTTTTTCTTCATTTCTTTGTATGTATGTATAATTTTGTTACAGGTCAACTATCCGAGATCAAAAAGGTGACATTTGCAAGAATAATATGCGATAACAAAGATGGCTTGGAGTTGGACAATGTGTCGCCTAAGGCTTTTCTCCGTTCAGATATACCAGGGTAGGTATACATACCAGTTTTTGGAACATGAAACATACATTCAAATAAGTCATATTCAATCAATCAGCCTATGTGAGTCCACTGCTGGACGTAGGCCTCCTCAAGGGCATGCCATAAATACGATCGCTCGTGGATCTCAGTCAACCACGTCACGAAAGAAAAAAAAATGCATTCATATCCCTATAAATATAGATAGATCACAGATCACGTGGGTTCAAGGTGTCCATAGAATTACTACCTTCGCAATTGTGGAGATGGAAACCTGAACCTCTGACTACCTCGCAAGGGTTAATGGTCGTGAATGCGTTTGTTTGTTTTTGTTTTTAGATCACAGATCCCCATTTTTAGCTACTCTGATAATTTACTTTCGCTGCATTCGTTTTTTTTTTTCAATTTTTATTCATTCGTATTATAATCACATTATAAATAAATAAAACGGGCTTCGAATGACCTATACCTAACATGCCTTCGGAATTTCGGAGATGGGCATTCAAGCCTCTTACTACCCCGCCATAATAAAAAAGGCAGTGAGTATACACATGTCGTGAAGCGTATGTATGTAATAATAAATAACGAACGTGAATGTATGCATAAGTGTTGTCAGAAATATAAGGTAGAGCTTCTAATGATATTCCTTCACTTATACAGTACCTGATTAATCTCATAGTCTATCATTCTGTCAATAACTACGCTTCACATTGCTTAATTTTGGTGATAGAACAAAAACTTGTGAGGCACTACGACTTCTTTTATTTTTCAACAATCAATGAAGTTAGTTTTTTATTGAATGACTTATTGGAAAGTCGTTAAGATTTTATGATGGTTTCTTATCGTCGATTCCTCATTGTTAAACTAATCCATTGTAACTAATTGTGTATGCGCAATTTGCTACTTTAAGTAGCATGCAATGGTTATGTCTTAACACTTTCTGAGCAGATTAGAAATTAGTAGATAATATCACTTAAGTCGGCTTTTATTCAACTATAAATACATTGAATATCCGCCGACATAACCTTTGTGGTGAATGGCATTTTAAAGAATTAAAAAAAAATAAAAAAACATTGAATATTATCAACGCAATATTTTTTTACCTTTCTTTAAAGCATTGCCTACAATATGCTACTGTCTTTATTAAGTATCCAATATGTCACTCAGAACGTCAAAAAAGTTCGCTGTAAAACAATTGAAGTGATAACTAGTTCATTCCTTTTTTCGTTTCTATCAAAACATTTCTTTTTTTCCAGGAACGAGCCTGTACCATGCAATAGTCCCATGATACCAGCTGTAGACCTGAGCAGGTTTAAGGAACTGTAAAATTTAAGTTTTAGTCACTAATATCTGTATATAAGAAGCTGCTGGCCGCTTACATCTATTTCTCAAAGTCTTTCTGGTCACTGGACGTCTTATTTCACTCTGAACTTTCTTTTTTACCATCTGTCGCTGAGAATGTCAAGAATAGTCAGTTTTGATAGAACGGCCCATTTGAACTTTGCCCTTTTGTAGTATCTTGTATGAAATTGACGAAATTGTTTGGTTTACTGTAAAACTTTCTTCTGAGGAACGAAAACATCGTGAAACTACCTTTTTTTTTAAAAATACGCAATAGTCAGCACTAATAAACGTCGACTTATGATACAATTTACGTAAAATGCTGACTTTTTGTTGAAAAATAGGTTTGATGTGGTCTTTATACAGTCAACCGCAGATATACGATGTTCTGGTTTTATAGTAAACTGCACGAGTTTATCGAAAGCGCTTTACAGGTCAGAGTTTACTCACCGAGTTTCCACGATGGCCGAGCGAAGGCTTTTGGTGAAGGCTGTCGGCGATTCTCATGTGCTACTGCTGCCCGATCAGTGGGACATCGGAATCTCATTTTATTTTCAATCATTTCGGGACCTATTGATGGAAAATCGTGAGGGAAATTTCCACTGACGTTGTGTGGGCAAAGTTCAAATGGCCGTTCCCGGTGTGTTGCAGGGCTGAATTTTATGTCTTTTTATGATAAAAAGTCTATAAATGAGGCGTCAGTTGGTGGCGACGGTGTAGCTGTGTTGATCTATGTGTTTGTCCCTTTATCGCTTTTTATTGTTTCTCTGAGTTGAAAATCTCCATTATTGTAAATGTATTTGAGCTTTTATAGATCGTTGTTTCGCAGTCATTTTGTTTAATTGCCCGTGTCGATAGATGGCCTTGGTGGCATTATGAGTGTGGAGAAGGAATTATTTCTGGTAGTATTCGTTAAAAATGGCTGTGAAACATAGGTGAGCATGTTTTAATTGTTTTATAGTTTTATTATTAAGTACCAGGGTTTTAAATATACACATTTTAATGTAATTCTGTTACAACGGGAGCTCCTGTGATAGTAGGTGTAAGTGAAACAATTTTATGAAATGATTTTGCATGAACATGATTTTAATGATTATTGTATTTTATATTAATATATTGATTTCGAAATACCTCATTGACTCTTTTAACTTTGACCTAAACATGAAAAATTCATGATATATTAATTTATCAAATTTTATTATGTTTAAATATAATGACGAAAAACCTTGCACTTGAACATACATACATTTATATCCTCCTTTTGGTGTAGACATACTCGTACATTAGAAGTATATGAAAGTTATTTGGGACAGTAATAGAATTGATCAAAAATAATAATATTCGAAATGTGTTTAGCAACACCCATTGCCCAAAAACTGTCTTAATTAATAATACTTGATAAAAATAAATAAGCTTCACCATCTGTCACTTTGAATACTGATTTTCAGGTAAATATTAGGTTTCTAATGGCTAAAGACAAAGCTCAGTTTATAATGAACACTAAATTGCTAACTTATTTTCAATGCTGCCCTTCCATGTATCATTTACGATACCACAAAGTATGTGTATGTTTGTATTTTTTAAGTATTTTATTTAGAACCCTCTAATGCTTACAAATGTTGACTCTATGTCTTGTAAGTGACAAACTGAAGGTTCAGTACACAGCTATTAACTAATAACCTATTGATTGCCCTGTAGGGTTAAAGTCTTAATGATATAGCTTCAATCAGCCCTTTAAGGGCAGCAAGAAACTTGAGTGAAATGTATAATACTAGTTTATTTCAGAAAAAGTTAATTTCAAAAAGTTAAGTTAAAATAGTATATGCGTTAGACGTACATATAACCACCGATTGTGTATGAGAAGATGTATGAGTGTCAATGAAGCGAAATAGGTCTTTTAGTAGCGTGACAAATGGAGTAACGTGATCTCTACCTACCTCTCTACAGGGAATCAAGCGTGATGTGTATGAATATGCGATTCTTCTAAAAGGGTGACTTTTAGAAGATTCGCACTTGAAACCCCTTCAGGGTGTACAGAATCTCAAAAGACACAAAATTTACCATAACTTTCAGAGCTGTGATGACATTCATTTGGAATATTGGTGACAGGTATGTGTCTCTAAGCTTCTGTCCACCCTGAAATGAACTGTAAAACGGAACCTTATATTTGTCCATCACATTCGCCTTTTACACTAACTAAAAGCAGCTGATAACATTTCCATACTCCTAGACTTGCATACTCGTTTTAGCAGTTATTAACCCCAAACATACATACATGTCACCAAACGTGTTATGTTTCATATTGATTATTCATTCATGGGAAGGGTGGGCCCTCAACCACTCAAGGGGGTGCCTATCCCATCACCTATTGATTGATAGGAACGGTTTTGGCGATTAACTTGTTTGTAAGTCAATGACTTGTTTGTATGAAATGTTTCTCCTTGCAATAGTACTAAATTAGTCTTACTATATTGCTGAAGGTCGTAAATTATATGTTAAGTATCTGCCAATCTTTCCAAAATATTTCAAGGGACAGTACGGCATATTGGGTCTCGATCTATTGGGTGAAGAACTAGTTACCTTTCAAATATTCACAATATGATTCCTTATGATTAATTCAATAACTCCTTTACTATATAAAAATATATAATGCAATAACTTTACATACTTACTAATTGACAATTGTATTCGTTAAATACTTTTTAAATTTATGACCTAGGAAATGACCTAATCAAGTCCGGAAGGACTACATCCCTTTCGGGGTGGACAGAACTTTGAAGACCTAATACTTACTCGGTCATCAGCAATAGTAGTTTGGTGCCAAAATCGCATTAACTAATAATATAATAATCAATGCTTGTAAATGGCGACATGGCTGACCACCTGTCACATTGAGTACTGACTATCTGGTTAACACGTGGGTTCGAGGTGTCCATAGAATTATCTACTACCTTCGTAACTGCGGAGATGGAAACCTGAACTTCTGACTACCCCGCAAGGGTTAATGGTCGTGAATGCGTTCGTTCGTAATAATATTATCAACAGTTTACCAGCTTATTGCCCAAAAGATTCCATCCCTCCTACTTTACCGTGCAGAACGACAGCTAGTTTTATTCTATTTAGGTCCCAGCCAGGTCGTGAGTGACTCTAATTCTGTTTACCCAGCATGATGTGTGTTTAAGTATGAGCCATGTGTTTGCTTTCTATTGCCGTGAATCGAATAAAACAGTTGCTGGGTGAACTGTTTACCCTCTCTGAGCTAGTCTGGGACGTTCATACATTTAATACTTACATACATACATACACATCACGTCTGATTCCCTGTAGAGGGGTAGGCAGAGATCACGGATCCCCATTTGTCCCGATCCTGACAGACCACTTTCGCTTCATTGACATTCATACATCCTCTCATACACTCTCGGCGGTTATAGGTACTCCTAACGTCACCTTTTCTCAATATAGCGTCTGACTGTTGTATGTCTTGCTTACATACATATATACAAACATACTATCACGTCCAACAATCCATTTTGGGGTGGATAAAACCTCGAAAAAGTACCATCTCTTAGGTCATTTTTTTGCAAACATTGGGGCTTAGACGACCTCCGTGACGGGATTGGTTAGACACCTGAACTTATCGTGAGGTCCCGGGTTCGATTCCCGGTGGAGGCAGAGTTGAGAACGACGCTTTTCTACTGCTTTGCAGTCTGGTCATTGATTATATATGCTATATATGTATTTATCTTTTAATAATATGTATATATTTCTTAAATATACGTTGACTACTGCCCTTAACACAAGTCTTAAATGTACTTACCAAGGGGCTAGTTCAATTGGTGAACGTCCAAATATTATTATTATTATTGGGGTGATTATGTCATATGGAACTATGGTGACAGGTTGCTAGCCCATCGCCCAATTGATCTCATTTGCCCATAGTACCTACCTTGTCGATGCCTATGTATATGTGTGTATGTCTATGATTTGACTAGTATTAACAGTACCATTTTTACAAGCAATTCGACGTAGCTCAGTTGTTTAGGGCTTGACTCTGTATCAGTGAATACAGGGTTCAAATCCCGCTTGAGCATGTACCAATGGAAATGAAGTTTAATGAATTTCTATAAAGTTAGTGCTTGTAAATGGCGACATAGCTTACCACCTGTCACATTGAGTACTGACTCAACTAACCTAAACTGACTCTCTGGTTCACGTGTGGGTTCGAGGTGTCCATAGAATTACTACCTTCGCAATTGCGGAGATGGAAACCTGAACCTCAGACTACACCGCAAGGGTAACGGAATGGTCGTGAACGCGTTTGTTTTTTTGTTTGAGCATAGAAATTCATTTAACTTCATTTCCATTGGTCCATACTCAAGCGGGATTTGAACCCTGTACCCACTGATACAGAGTCAAGCCCCAAACAACTGAACTACGTCTTATTCTCATTAAATGTACAATATTAGTACTAGTTTTAAAAATATTTAGAATTAGGCTGCGTAACGTTGCATTGCTTAATAAACTATTGTATCACGTTGTAACGTGCGTAGATACGTGATACGTGACTCAATCACTATCATCACCACATGCGTGATATTCACACGACTGTACGTTTACGGGGTAGACAGAGTGCTTGAAGACGTAGAGTGTATTAAGACAAATACAAACGCGTTCACGGCCATTAACCCTTGCGAGGTAGTCAGAGGTTCAGTTTCCATCTCTGCAATTGCAAAGGTAATTCTATAGCCACCTCGAACCCACGTGTTGACCAGATAGTCAGTACTCAATGTGACAGGTGGTCAGCTATATAGCCACTAACTAGTACCTGTTTGGGTAACAGGTAGGTTTCCTCACGATGTTTTCCCTCACCGTATAATTCTATGCATTTCGTAAATGTAGTTTTTTATACATACATACATATATACTAAATAGATCGCTAACTACCGTTCTGTAGTTTATTTTCAATGTAAGGGATTAAAGTCAGTCGTTAGTTTACGAATTAATCTGACCACTAAACCACATCGTCTTGAGTACATTTCTTTATATCTATATTGCCATTGTACCTCGTAGTTCTACGCACCCTTTTTGAAAGAGCACACGTGAGCATAAAAAAGCATCTCGCCGCCATTTCCAAACAGGTTGTGCAGGGCAAGTAAGAAAGCAGTGGATTGCGTTAATTAGAGAAATTACAGAGAAAGCACTAAGTACTTACTGTATAACCTAAATGGGATAAGGTATGTACAGACGCCGGCACTGGGAGTGTGGAGTGTACTTTATGCCTGTCCATTTAGAAAATATTACATGAAAAGAATTTGGTATAGAATAATAATATTTGTACTTTATTACACCAATTAAAGCCTCGTGCTAAGTACATTTAAGACTTGTGTTAAGGGTACTAGTCAACTTATATTTCAGAAATATATACTTATTATATATAGATAAATAAATGTATTATCAACGACCAGACTGGAAAGCAGAAGAAAAGCGTAGTTCTTAACTCTGCCGCCACCGGGAATCGAACTCGGGACCTCATGATTAGCGTTCGGGTGGTTAGCCGATTCTAGCCTGCTATGGAGGAATCTAAACGGTGACGCTAGAAAAAAACTATAATCTCCGTGTGTATATGAGGAATGTATGGATGTCAATAAAGCGAAAATGCTTTTTCGGAATCGGGTGAGATGGGAATATCGTAATGTCTACCTACCCCTGTGTAAAAGACGAGCGTGATATTTGTGAATACTTTAAAAATCAGTTCACTTAGTGCGTCTGCCTGTACAGGGTTCAGGTTTTATCCAAGAATCTAGATTAACTGTTGATTAGGTAGGGCTTTTAACTCAGCTGTTAGAAATTCTGATAAGAACACATAGTTACATATAAACAAGTGTAGAATCCTTATAAAGTTATACAGAATATCCGCTTATTCTTTGTAGTCACAATATTATGTTGCTCATAATATTCGTTTGGTTGCTGGTAGGGCTGCAGTCTCATTCTGATGGATTATTTAACTGAAGTTGTATTGAATAATGTTTGCAGAGTTTCTTGGCATATTTTCTCTGTATGATTTTCCTTTACGAAATGCCAATAGTTTAAATAGTTTAATTAGATTTTCTTTAAGGGTAACTAATTTTAATGAAAATTTTTCTTATGGAAATGTTTTTTTTTTACTTTCAATAAATGATTTTATGATGATATGATGTTGAATAAAAAGCATTTCATTTCATTTCTAGTATTTAAACGAACACCAAAAACTATGGAATTACTCATCATAACTACACACTAACTAACTAACTAAACACTACTAAATTGCACACTAAACTAATACAATAGTAAGTCTAAACCTAACCTTTTAGTGCGTTACCTAACCTTTGTAGACTATATTTATATTCACGTCCTTGAATCGTGGGCAGAACCAGACAGAACCTTGGAGACATGAAAACATCTTCTTGGTCATTTGTTAGCATAATATCGGGGTTGCGATGCCATAATGGAACCTAGGTGACAGATTGCTAGCCCATCGCCTAATAGATTCCATTAACCCCCAGTCTCTTAATTATCTCCTACAACATTCCGGAAAGAACGGCAGCTAGTTAGCATTCTTTTTACGTCTCAGACTAGCACGGTACATATAGAGTATATTAAAGTACATTTCAGATTTTTTTATGTACATTTTATTTATTTTCTTAATTGTATATGTAGTTAGTTTACGGCTTTTCCTTACAACATATTACTTGATATTATTTGATGTGTTCCCAGCCTATTTCTCGATATATGTAATAGTCAGTATCTCTATATAAGGATTTAGTTAACCATCTATCACGTAGGATACAGATTTTGCACGTAAAAATGTTTCAAAAGATTGAAGATTGCAAAGCTCAGTTGAAGGTGAAACCTCAATCTCTGTCGTCCCCAAAAAGCTACAAACGTGAAGTAACTGTAATGGAAATGCGTGTATGTATTAATTTATATCATTGTACCTAACATAAAGTATGAGTAAGTAGAATACTACATTATGTAACTATGAAAAGAAAATATTATTGAAAATCTAACTAGTCAATGTAATATATAAATAAACACACTGACTACCATAATTCCTATTATGATGTACAGAAAAAGTATTTTTTCAATATTCAATATATTAAAAACGACAAACGCATTCACAACCCTCAACCCTTGTGGGGTAGTCAGAGGTTCAGGTGTCCCACTCCGCAAACAACTGAGCTACGTCGAATTAATTTCAATATATTTATGGAAAGATATATAAAAATAAACACACAAGTAATCTTTACAAGTCGTTTGCCTAAAATACCCAAGTCAACCCCTAAACCCGTACTCCCTTCCTGCAAATCAATAAAAAAGAGGCTGGTTACATTCTACCTAGTCCCAGATCCGCATGGGACCAGTCTAAGTGCATGTATGTATAATTGTTTACTAAGGGCTCGAAAACAAACATCTTATGCCAGTCGAAACTCAAGCCTCGTTCATATTACACGTAATTTTAGCTAAGCAGTAAATAAATACGGTTTAGTTTATAATGAACTGATAAATATAGAATAAATTAAGTTATTATTTGAATATAAAAGAATATTTATATGCTACTAAAATTTAATTAAAAACGTCTTAGTGAAGTATTAAACTGTGATTTTAAGATAATTATTATCGTAAATTGGTAAAGAAAATAAATGAATGATTTATATACATTATTCCAACTCAACAGTAACAATAAATACGTGATTATGTGTAAAGTGATTTTGACATAGAAATAAAAGAATATTTATAAAAAAAAACAATACTATTACTTTGTAAATAAATATAGTGTTAATGTTTATAAACATTAAGTGAAATGGTGTGTCGTGTTTCGCCAAAATCACTTCCAGGTAACTAACATACATAACGACTTTTCCTCTTTAAGGTATTCAGAGTCTCGAATGCTTATATATAATGCTGTAGAGTAAACTTATCCTACACTACTTTTTATAAAAAAACTAGCGACCCACTCCAGCTTCGCACGGGTATAAAATACATAGCCTACTCCACTATTCAATGGATGTTATTATACATATAAATCCGTTGCGTAGTTTCAAAGATTTAAGCAAACTAAGGGACATAGGGACAGAGAAAGCGACTTTGGTTTATACTATGTAGTAATAAGGAAATTTTTGATAATTTTAAGAAACGAGCTATTACTGATAATGCAATGGTCCCGTGCTAGTCTGCGACGTAAAAAGAATCAACTATTTGACTTTCTTCCCGGTATGTAGTAGGACAAAGGGACTAGTGGTAATGGAATCTATTGGGCGATGGGCTAGCAATCTGTCACCAATGCTCCATAAGACATCACAGCCCTAATATTTATGCTAAAAAGTGAGCAAGGATAAGTTTTGAAGTCTCCTAGGTTCTGTCCACCCCGAAAGGGATTATAGGATATTAATGTATATGTATGTAATACAATGGGAGTAGTTGCTTTTCTTCTTAACATGTCATAAGGTTAATGGGGTAGTTTTTATAAAGGTGAGACTGTATGTCGGTACAGTCAACGTTAAAAGTGCAATTCCAGTAACTTTTTATAAGGTTTATGTTATAAGAACAAAAGACAATATTTTTCATTTCGAAGCACGCGGACGTATAGTGGCCATAACAAAGCACCAGTGGCGCCAGTTTTTAAATGTAAAATATTGTCTTTTGTTCTTATATACGCAAACCTTATAAAAAGTTACTGAGACTGCACTTTTAGCGCTGACTGTACAAGTTTATTTGTCACGAAACATAATATGCCAAAACGAGATGAAGGGTACTCATGTATTTCAGTAGATATGGGCAATCTATGTATGTATGTTTGTAAACAAAGTTCATTTTCTTATTTTAATCCAACAATTATTGACCAATTGTAGTAATACTTACTACTACTAATACTTTGTTTATAAAATATACACGATAAGACTCGTTCTTGTAAAATTAAAAGTAAAAAGTTCAGATTTTGGTCTGTCAACATGGTGTAAACAATGTAATGATGAACGGTAGAGTCATAGTTGTAAGACAACCAGTGACACTCAATATATTTCGACGTACAATGAATGTACTATTACTATGCTTATATTGAATAAAAATATTTTGACTTTCATGTAAAAAGGTGGGGAAAACGTATGGAAAACCCATATCATGTATAAATAGTTGATATGCATGTTACCGTCGCAGCGAAAGGATTTCATCTCACCTAGCTGTGTTGTATATATTAACAAATGCAACGCTGGTATTATGCCAGAACCACTAGAGGGCAGCGTTGATGTTAAAGGATTAAAACTGTCTTTTTTACAGCTTCCACAAGGTCCACAACCAAAGATGAATCTCAACATATCGTGGCAGATTACGAAACCGCCTTAGACCATGCTGGTAAGTTGATATTGTGATAGGTTGCTAGCCCATCGCATGAAAGTTACAAGAAATCCCCGTGTCTTTAGAATAGTGGTAAAATGCTACAGGAGTAGAAATCAAAACTTAGAATCACGTAACATAGCAAATTCATAAGTTAAGCTTCTACATTTTGGCTTGAATATTGTCTAAGGCTACAATTTTTGTGAGTACCCTTAGTAACCTCCTACGACATGTCAAGAAGAAATGCAGATTGTCAATATTCATTTTATGTTACAGACTAGCAAAAATATTCCACAAATATGTTTTTTTTTGTAAAATAAATCCGTTTGCGTGACGTGTTGAGGTCTGTCATAATATCAGTGCTGGCAGATTGGGCTACCCTTTCAGCTAGCAACTGAGACGGATCCCTTTCGCAGGGGCCCGGGGCCAGCATACGCTCTCAAATTGTTGTTTTCCGTTTTGTTTCTGTAGTCGTTGGTCTTGTGTCTTTGTGAATAAAGTGAATTTTATTTATTTTTATTTTTTATAAATGCACAACCCTAATAACTTTGCTAAAGGTGACTGGGAAAATAATTAGTCTTCAATGTTCTGTTCACCTCGAAAGGTATTGAAGGATGTGAGCATTGGATAATGGTCGTGTTTAGTGTTAAGTTAGAAATGAAACACAAATTACGTATATCTTCTAGAACAGAGAGTTGTAAAATAAAAAGAGTAATTTTATTGACCATCGATAATGAAAGTGAATTTAATAGGCGAGTTAACAACATACATTCGTATATTCATACCTCTACCTCTCTAACGAGATGTACTGAAACTATCGATCGCTACCTGGAATGATCATACTCTTTTGTTCTTCACACTACACCCGCCTTGAGAAGAATGTCTCAAATTTGATCTGTATAGGTTCTACGCGGCCAACCCCGTCCAACTCTACCTTCCACTTTGGCTCTATGATTTCCTTTCGTAAAGAGTCAGAATGAATTAAGTGAGTTTTGTTATGTTCAATTCAGGTGGCGATCGATATTGTGTGCCTATCCCCTTAAGTCGAGGCGTGTATATATGTATGTATGAGTAGTATGTTAGCATCTGACGTGACAAGTAGCCAGGCGGTGGAAAGTAATTAAACATTGCTATTTTTCGTTTCCCCGTGATGTTTCTTTTACTAACAACTTTTGTTAAAACATGTGTAGAAACACAGATATTTATTTTCCCGTAGAATTCTCGAATAGAATCTGCATTGCTCCGTTATCCTATATGTCCAGAACTAAGCTACCGCCGATTGTAGTATATACATTCTATATACGCTCTTTATACAATCCCTCGGAATAATAAATCTCCTTAGTCTTTTTAGCATTTAGGGTTATGTCGGCACTTACATGGAACAGTGGCGACTGGTTGCTAGTCCGATGCCCAAAAGATTCAATTACTTCTAGTCTCCTAGTAATTAATATATTTAAGAGATCAGCGATCTTTATTCATTTTACTAAATGCTGAAACGTCGGGTACCAAAGGTCATACTTTTTTATAACATAATTGCGATAACTCCTGTTTTAGGAGTGTTTATAACCGTGCAGTTTGTATGAGAAGATGTATAGGTGTCAATGAAGCGAAAGTGGTCTGTCAGGATCGGGACGAATGGGGATCCGTGATCTGTCTACCCCTCTACAAGGAATCAGACGTGATGTGTATGTATGTAAGTTCTGTTTTCTCGTACACTGAATATAACTTTTCTTCATGTGTTATTGCAGGGTACGGCAGGTTCAGTATATCCGTCCTGGGAGCCTGCATGGGGGCGTTTCTAGTGACTGGCATTGAGAATGGCCTCATGTCCTACACCCTGCCTGCAGCTCGATGCCACCTGTCTCTGACCACGTACCAAGCTGGCCTTATCAATATGGCGTTTATGTGTGGTAAGTAACTAACATACATAGAGTTACTATATAAATAAATACTTTCACGTTATAAAATTAAAAAATATAAAAACTTTTTATTCATTATTGGTTACGTTTATAGATATAGTTATAAGACGATAAAATACAAACACTTTCACGATAAAAAACTTATCATTAATCATTGCTGGGTAGTTAGTTTCCCGAGTACAACTTCGCGATAGCGGGACAAAGACAAAGAAACTTTATTGTGCCATATGCGTAAATAGGGTGTACAATTATTACTTAGTATCAGCATGGGCTGCCTCTCCTGGCGTACAATATTGTATTTCGATTAAAAATAAAATAACTGAAATTTTCACTTAACAAAGTATCACATTAACGCTATTTATTTCTAATTGCAATGTTCTCTCTTTCTCTTTCATTCTTATTATTATATAAGGGGTAGTAATTCTTGTCACCTCAATTTATTGTCACGTGTGTTATGGTCAACATTTATATACAATCAAAATTATATATTTTATTTAAACAGACGCGTATAATTCTCGTGTTTTATAGATATAACTTGATTTTTTATGACATTTCGAAGAAGGTGACTGAGGGACTGTTTGTAACAGGAATCTGTTTGATGATGGATTATCAACCCATTAACTTTATTAACGTTGGGTTTATCGAGTACCTGTCCATCTTGATATGAACTGAGTCACGTCAGTATATAGACAATTATCAGAAAGGAATATATGTATGTTATTCAAGTAAATAAACTATAGTTTAGTATTTACGTTTCTTTATTCATTGCGTAGTATTTTGTCAATCTTAAATAGAGTTACCGGAAAATAAACTAGCTGCCAAATAAGTTAATATGTTAACTAACAGTCCCATATATTATGACAATACGCACTTATTGTTTAGCACCACAGTTACTGTAGTTCCCTGCTAGTCTGCTTGGCAAAACAGAATGTCGTTATAGAGAGTAGGAGGTGACTAAGAGACCAAGGCACAGTGTAATGTATTGGACAATGGCTAGCAACATGTCATAAAGATTCCATATTAATACCATCACAAAGACGATATATACATATACATTCTTGTCGTTTAATCCATTTTGGGGTGGACATAACTTTAGACACATGAATCTTTTTGGGTACTTAATAGTATGTATATTGGAGTTTTGATGTCGTATGGAATATTGGTGACAGGTTGCTATCCTATCGGCCAATTCTATATACCCCTAGTCCCAAAGTTGTTCCCTAAGACATGCCGGGAAGAACGGCAGCTAGTATAATTATTTTTACGTCCCAGCTAGCACGGGACAGTTGAAAGTGATGCTAAAGTAATCGTTCATATTGAACTTTATGATTACAAAGTTTTGTTTACCCCGAAAAAGAAGCATATGACTGTATATACATACATAATTCATATATCCACGCCTCTACGTCCCCTACAGGATAGGCAGAGACTATCGACTGCCACCTGGAACGATCCTTAAAAATATCCCTTGCGTCACTCACACCTATTAACCTTCTCATACATGCTCTTCTGTTTTTCACACTACGTACACTCGCCTATACTAGTACATATGTGGCGACCTCTAGAGCGCCACACACGCAGAGAAACCTAAGTAAACCTAAGTTGCAATTAGTTAAACATTATTATCATAGATGACACCAGCAAGAAATAAAAGAAAAATACAAAAATCAATATCTAAGAACGCGCAATTGATTGATTTAACGGAAACAAGATATATAGAAATTTCCAACTCAGGCCATTAGCCTGGACGAACACCTGCCTTTCTCTTCCTCTTTTCATGTAGGACACAGTGGATCCTACAATTGGTGACCCCGACGTGATTTGAACACGCACCCTTCTGATAAGCTTCCTGTTTTCCTGTAGGATATAGTGGATCCTACACATACATGATAATATACATGATAATATACATGATAATATGGTAATAATATACATGTGAACCCCGAAACATATCATGGGACATGTTTATTTTTATATTCACGTACTTATTGCCAGGCGGGGTAAGCAGCGCCTTCTTCTGGGGCATCGTGGGTGACGTGTGCGGCAGGAAGAACGTGCTCAGCGTGAGTCTGCTCCTCAACGGTATCTTCACGGCTGGGGAGAGCTTCGTGGGGGACTACAGGGTTCTGCTGCTCACCAGGTGTGCCAACGGGTTCTTGGTTGGTAAGTCTTGTGTAATGGAATTACATGAAAATCTTATTATTTAATATGTAGTATATAAACATACATACGCTTCACGACTTGTGTATACACACTCCCTTTTTTATTATGGCGGGATAGACAGAGGCTTGAATGCCCATCTCCGAAATTTCGAAGGCATGTTAGGTATGGGTCATTCGAAGCCCGCGTATCACTAGATAGACAGCACCCAACGTGATAGGTAGTGAACCGTATCGCCGTATATAGGCACTGACTATTACCTATCCTGAGGGATATAACATCCAAATAGGTAACAATTATTTCAAAAGCAAATTTAATGTTAAAATTGAATCTAATTAAGCTAAAGTGTGCGTAAACGCAAGATAGTACAGTGCTCTAAAGTTACTGACTGTTGAGATACTTTCTCCTGTCTATCGTTAAGGAATTGAGAAATGTATATGTTATGTTTGCAATGTGAACATTAATTGTACCTTTTTTATTTTAGTGAATGATTGTCGTATTTGTAATTGGAAGGGCAGTTATAGGACGTTTAGATTTTCCTTAAAATCCTTAGTTATCGTAAGAAAAATAAAATACTGAAACTTTAGCTCATCTTATAATAAATTAAACATACAAAACTCGTTTTTTTGCCACTGCCTACAACGTTCTGAAATAAAGAAAATTGTAGCTATTTTCCTATATAGTACGATGTTCATCTACTAAATTCCCTTTATCTTTCTCAGGTGCCCCATCGACGCTGGTCTTCTCGTACCTGTCGGACCTGGTGGGCTTCAAGAGGCGGCAGTTCTACCTGGACGCCGTCGGGATGAGCTTCGTCATCGCCTGGCTCATACTACCAGGTATCATCATTGCATCAATCAATGAATCTATATCAATCTTCACAAGAAATATGTATTTCTCAAGCTAACTAATGAAATGAAATGAAATGGCTTTGAGTTTATAAAAAAATCTTTTACAATAGAACAGTGATCGTTGTAACTTCTACGTACATACACATAACGCCTGATGTCCTCTAGAGAGGTAACCAAGGGGAACCCCATTTGTCCCGATCCTGACAGACCACTTTCGCATCATAGACACTCATAGATCTTTTCATACTCACTCTGCGGTTATAGGTACTCCTAAAGTCCCTTATTCAATATTGCGTATTCCTATCTGACTTGTATTATATCTTATTTATACTATTGTATGTCTACGTAACCGATCTTCCAATTCACTCACATACATTTCTTTTGACAATCTACTATCATTTATCCGCATAACATGTCCAAACTATCGAAGCATGCCCTTTTCAATCTTAGTCACTACATCTTCTTTCAAACCGGAACCTTCCCTTATCACACTATTTTTAATTCTAATATTGAATGTCACTCCTAACATGCTTCTCAGTAACCGCATTTAGACGGCATTGATTCTATTTTCATGCGTCTACTTTATAACTTCTAACTACCTCAAATAGAGTAATAGTCCTGTGGCCTAAATTTTCTAAGTTTTATGTTTAATCAAAACTCCATTATCCCATTTCCAGGCCTAGCGTGGTTATTAATACCTCAGAAAGCCATTCTGCCGTTTTACTCCTGGAGGCTATACCTGATGCTGATGAGTCTACCCTCGCTGGTATCTGGGGCGTGGTTCCTGCTGCTCCCGGAGAGTCCAAGGCTGCTCCTCAGCACTGACCGGAGTGAGGAGGCTCTGGATATCATGAGGAAGATTCACGTGAAAAATGGAGGTGAAGAAGATAGTTTTAAGGTGAGTTTTCTAAGTGCATGGATTGTTTATTATGATGAAAGCTTTTAGGTGTCATAAAGTGTCAGTATATTTGGGCGAAGAAATTAAAGTATTTGAATTCGACTTAGGTCAGTTGTTGGGTACCTGACTCTGTATAAGATTACATGGTTCAAACGTCAATGGCCGTAATCGCGTTTGTTTATAAACTTATTTTTATAAAGACCGTCATCCTTTTCCCTAAATATGAACAATGTTTTTTTTCAGGGAAGAAGTTCAGAATTTTAGATGTAGCCTGTATATTTGTATAGCATAATATTAAGGTTCCTATTTCAAGTACCTATATAACCAGTAGATTCAATTTATTTGTTATTCTACCACGCAACATATACTATTAGGTAGGTACTATAGTTAGGAAATGTCTCAAATATTGATGAGCGAGTGTTTCCAGATAAAGAAGCTGATTCCAGATGGGCAGCTGGCGCCGAAGAAGATGAGCTACGAGCAGAGCAGGGCGAGGTTCCTGCTGCTCAGCGTCCTCGGCGACCTCAAGCTCTTCGTCTCCAAGGAATTCGCCACCAAGTCCAGCCTCATCATGTTCACCTTCTTCGCGAATATGGCGGCGTGAGTATCGATAAATTGTGAGGGACGCTTTTTCGAGTTTGAGGAGACCATATCACTGACTCCAGGTTCAAATATGTGCTTAATATAGTGATCTAAGGTTATGTTATATTATTAATATATACAAGCTAAGGGTCTAGGTGTAAATGAAGGCCATTGTGATGGACTAGCAAACTATGATGAATATTCCACATGAATGCCGTCATTTGCGCGCTAGTTATCTACTACTATACTCCAATGATTGTTTTCCAATATTTCGTAAAAGAATGAAAGGAATCAAAACATCATAAATCATCTATTCTACTTTTCAGAGGGTTTGGCTTAAACATGTGGATCCCCGAGCTCCTACTAAGAATACAATCCAAAACTTGCGACAAAAGCATCATCAAGCCTACAATAGCCAGAAGCAGCATCACCAAAATCAGCAACAACAGCACCGGATTTAATCTGGAGACCATCATTGAAAAGATCAATGAGACTCTTCACGAGGAATTCGATGGTCGAATGGAACCGCTCTGCAATGATACTATCGATACAAATGTGAGATAGAATTTTTACTACACAGTTCTATAATGTTATACTATAGATATGTAAATTGATTGCAAATCGATTGCAAATGTCGGTGGCTCAAAGGAATAGATAATTGTGGTTGTAAAAGTTAATACGCAATACGTTTGTGAATCTTTGTAAAGTATATAAAGAGGCTTAGTCAATCACAATTCATCACCAGTATACCTCACGTTTCACGTCGTGTGAGACATATACTGAATATATCTGCTATCCATAATGTTAGGATGGTTTTATGATGATGTTTTATCTCTCTTTGTTAGTCTAGTTAAATGGTCCTCTGACCAATTTGTACATAAAAATTTTCCAACTACTGCATCATTAACTCTAACTAAACTACCCTCACTCACCTTAACTTACCACTTTCAGGTATTCATCTCAGGCCTGATAGTGGGCTCCTGCTGCGTGTTAGGCAACGCCATTTGCGCCATCATCAGCGCCAAGGGAGGGCCCTACGGCATCAGGAAGGCAGCTGCAGGCTGTGCTGGTGCCTGTGCTATAGCCACAGCAGTATTGGCAGGGTGTGTATGCAGCTGTGGCCTGTCCAGCAATGTGGCTGTGGCCTCCGCTGCAGCCCTCAACGTGTTTTCGCTGAATGGGAATGTGTTGCTGATTAGGCTGCTGTTGTTCAGTTTGCCGGCGAAGTTGAGGTTGGTAGAAAAAAAGTTTGTAATGCTCGGTTAGATTAGTATGAATATATGCATGGTAATACAAAAATAAATCTGAAACCAACTTGAATCTACAAATCATGGTGATCTTTACAACTCTTTCCACATCTACCTAATAACAATATTTTATGAAATAAAAGTTAGTTACTTAGAATTTTATAGTAGTCATTTCATCTTCTTTCATTGTTACGATTAACAAAAAAAGACAAACGTACAAGACCATTGACCCTTGCGGGTAGTCAGAGGTTCAGGTGTCCATCACCGCAATTGTGCAGGTAGTAATTCTATAGCCACCTCGAACCCACGTGTTGACCTGAAAGTAAGTACTCAATATGACAGGTGGTAAGCCATGCCGCCATTTACAAGCACTATTACGACGAACAGGTAGATTTCCTCATGATGTTTTCCCTCACCGCAGTATTCGACGCATTTCGTAAATGTATTTTTGTTACGATAAACATCTACTATATCAGTCGTCTATGGTGCGTCAACAAAGTCAGCAGCTCAGTGAAAGTTGAAAATACAAATAATTATTTTCGGCTGAATATTTAGTCAATTGTGATGCCAAACTGGCTAAATATATTCGCTTTGGGATTATATTAGGATCCTCAACTGGAAGGAACTGAAGAACAAGGAAGAGAAGGATTGGACCTTCGATTTCGTTTTTCTTCGGTTGTAGCGGCTGGTGGCGTTGGTGCAACCATGGCGATGGAATAACAAGAAGTTCAAACGCCGTGGCATCAGTGTTTGTACTTTAGCCGACATAACCATAGTGGTGAATGGCTTAATAAAGAATGAAAAACAAAAAAAAATCTACTATATCAATTAAAGATGCATATATTTTATTTAAATCTTTTTCATCAAAATAACTCTTCTTTTCCAGCGCAATGGGAGTCTGCTGGGGAGCCTGGTGGGGCAGGGCTGGTGGGGTGGCCACCAACCTGGCAGTGGGGGTGCTATTGGACTACTCCTGCAGCGCTCCCTTCATTGCTGTCGCTACTGTACTGGCACGTAAGTTATATGCATGCTCTAACTACTCCCGTAATTTATCCCTTTTTATGTCGACGTGAGTTTTAAAGTCACATTTAATTATATTTATTGTAATATCTACAAAAACATATTTCAAAATGAGTACGAAACGAGGATATAAATTGAATTCCGGAAGCGAATAATGTTGGATATATATATAATGGAATATTGAGGTTGTAATTGCTTTGATATGGAACTAACTCTAAATGACAAGCAAACCCATTTTTTACTATCCCACAGGTTGTTTCTTAAACTTATTTGGTGCCTACGATTGGTCATGACATTCTGTTGAAATTCTATGACCATATTCATACTCATAAGTAAATCAGATATTCAGCATGATAATCCAAGATTATGGAACTTCACTTATCATCTTTTCTTCATTCCAGTATCAATAGTCGGCATAATGTTCACCAAAATCGAAGAAGTGACGACAGAAAGAGACAGCGAATCGAAAGAAGAGTTAGAACTTCACGAGAAAGAATTCACTCTCAACAGATACATCATAACTCACATGTGAACCCCAACTAGCTGCCTTTCTATGCATGTCGTTAAAGGTGACTATGGGATGATTCTTAGTTGGTGATGCGGTATCTACCCTTTTGGGGATTGACAGAGATATCAGCGATCTTCGTGGTATTTCCGAAAGTATTAAGCCACTCAAAGATCACGTTTCACCAGATAGTATCCATGTGAAAGGTAATGTGGTAGTCATCACTCATTGCAGAGAAAAAGAAATAGCCTACTTTTACTGTTATTTATATGCCAAAAGAGACTAAAGGGTTAAAGGTCCCTAGGTTCTGTCCAACTCTTAGGTTAGGTTCCGTTAGGTTGAATTGATGTGTAATTTATGTGGCCTTATTAAATGTGCCTTTAAATTAAATGCTTATTTTAAATAATTTGTTATTTGATTTAAATTTTCATGATCATTACCCTGTACCTACTGATACAAAGTCGAGCCTCAACGATTGTCCATTCTTGGAGAAATAACATGGGCGTAATTTTATATGAAGAAAAATAAAATGCAGCTTTAAATAAATATCATTATATATTTAACACTTATCAATATAAATTAATTTATGTAAAACTACAAAATAAGAAAAAAATCAATTCATTCATTCAATATACTTACATTATTATAGAGAAAGCACAAGTTAAGTGTTTCAAATACACAAGCATATCGCTGCATACACGATCGTCAATTGTGAATAACGGCTAATATAACAATGCATATACTATATATAATAGTGATTTTCACTTTACTTACTCCAAGGTAACACTTTTTCGTCATAATCAATTCGCATAATATAAAAATTGCATAGTTATAGTCCATTAGATTTAAGGCGTTGATATTTCCTAATAAAGATAAATATTAGGTACATGGTTATAAACGACCATATAGTAATCAGAGGTTCATATGTCCATCTCTGGAATTACAACTTATATGGTCACCTCAAACCAACGTGTTAACTCTATAATCAGTACAAAATGTGACTGGTGGTTAATCGAAACGCCATTTACAATCACTGATCTAGTAATTGTGGAATGTAAGCCCCTCAGTGATTTATTTAGTTTGGAATGATCTTATCGGGGTTTATTAGTCCCTAGCCTTACGTAGAGACAATGGTTGTAAATAAACGCGCGCCGTTGGTCATATATTTATATGTAGTACCAGCGCCTAAATCTTCATGTCATAGTATTCACATTTAAATCACATTCATACCAAATCAATCATAACTTACACATTCCAACCACTATACCTTAAGGAGTAAAAGTAGTCAGAGGTTCAAGTGTCTATCAACTCTGATGTAAGTAACTTAATGCAAATATAGACTTCTTCGTCAGATAGTCAGCACCCAATGTTACAAGACATGTACTTAGTAATCGGGTGCGCTCTGACTATTGCCTATTCTAATTAATAGGCAGATTACCTCTCGATTTTGTCCCTCCCGTAATTTACATATAATTTCACAATGGCACCATTAAGTCTGTCTTTCTACAGTCTAAACTAAATTAATCACAGTAGTTCTCTCTTTTGGCCAATAGATGTCGTCTTGAGTTGTCAGAGTTTGGACATTTCTGATTGAGGCTTCAAAGGCTTGTCTTTTGGCAGGAACCAGGCCGCTATCACACTAGCTGTAATAAGAAAAAAAGAGGATTATGTATATGTATATATATAGAGAACTTTTCTAGCATCTGTTAATGGATTGATGGGAATTTCTTATGCGATGGACTAGTTACGATCATAAATTATAGTTTTATTCCCTTTTTTGTTCCCAAGAACCAAATATAATAATGTATGTAAACAAAAAGAAATTATCACTCTGTTCATTACGTATTAATAAAAGCGGTAAGTAAATTTTGACTTACTAAATATCAAGGCAGACCACAAGTAGAACGTGATGTTGCAGTGCTTGAACAACACGTTGCCCACGATGTTGACCCCCGCAAAGGTCGAACTCCGACCCACCATGATGCTTAGGCAGGCCACCATGCCTCTGGAGGAGAGAAGAAAGGCATATATTTGTATGGTTAACATCGTCATCATTTATTTAGTGCAGGATGTACGGGGCTGTAATATGTTTTTATTGTTGCTTAAATGAGCTGATTAAGCAATTGACGACGTGGTAGTATATTTACACTTTCATTACAATTGCATCCGTGTGTGTCTTAGTAATATTGCGTACCTCTATTTTAAAAGTGCTTGTACACAACTAGTGGGAAAACTTGTGTAACAGCCTCAGAATATGTCATAAACTACTTTTGAATTAATCATAAATATGAACACACTACCATTTACACCCACCAAGGTATTCGGTGATGTATACATATTTCTTTCATACATAAATAATCATGAAGTGTAGAATATTTTACACACAAACAACCAACCTGCAAGAAGTAGGATACAGCTCCACAAAATACGAAGCCATGATGCCCATGCCCAGGCAAGTGGAAGTGAAGATGATGAACATAATAACACTAGAAATAGGCTCAGGCATCAGGTTCACCAACGCCCCACTGAGAGAGGCGCAGGCCAGGTTGGTGATGAGGACCACCCGTCTCCGGTGGGGCAGATGGGAGATCATGAAGTTGAGGACCACGAATATGGACTGGGAGATCACCAGGGTGAAGATGGAGTTGTCTTCTACCGCGCTCCTGCAGAGGTGGATTGGCTGGAATCGAAGAGAAGAGGTTGAGGTTGTGTGTTAATTTGTCTGATGAATTGATAGCGCTTTCGAATGTAATAGGTGGTATAATGTGTAATTGCGCTGTTTATAATTGAATCAAGGAATACACAGATTTTACCTAGTCTTGCTGTAAAGATAATCAATCTACATAGTAACAGCTTCAATAAAATAAATAAGTAGCCAATTCTTTTAATTGTTTTCATGTGTTTAAGAGTAACGATACTCTCGGACATACATAAAATACGATTAGGTTACATTCTTCCTAGCATATAGTAAGATTTGCCATAGGTAGGTTTAATATCAATGAAATAATAGACAAATATATAACATATAATATTTTAAGGTCCTATGTACGTAAACAAGAATTATAAGCCGTAGAAGTATTTATTCTTATATAATCAAATATTTTTTACATACCTCACCATTGCGTCCATAATAAACAGTGTCATCATATATCACAGGGATTGAGCTGTTAGAGCTGATCTTTCTGTGCTCCGAAATCTGCTCTATGATATGGCAGAGGTTTCCTGGATGTCCTCCAGATTGCGTCCAGGATGTCATCAGCTGATCCATGATGGCCGGGAACCAGATTAGGAAGCTGTTGTTCCTGCAAGGATAATAGAGATATAGAGCTAATGTAGTTGGCAGGGTAAGAAGTGAAAGGATCAATCTCTTTTGGAGAAGGCAAAGCACAAAATACAATAATAAATCCTCGGTCAACTTCAGCATAACTATCTTACTATAAACTATCTTACAGAATTGATTTGAAACAGCGGCGGTGACATTTTGCTAGCTTATGACTTATTACATTTCTATACTACTATATATGTATACTAAATATTGATTGATTATTGATTGAGATTATTGATCATGCTAGGAAGCTTTAGAAAAAATAATCACATCATACTATATCAAGGTTCTATTTCAGATAAAAAAGCAAATTAGGACGAGTTATTTAGAGATGACGACTCAAGAGCAAAGCTATATGGTTACTGGTTTTCAAATCTTAGACCAACAATATGATACTAAATATCCACAAAAACTTACGTAATATAAACAACAGAGACGATGAAGAACAGCTGCAGCGTCCTCTTCAGCATAGGGGGCCTGAAGAGCGGCGCGCTCTGCTCCAGAAGATTCCGGAAGAACGAGTGGTTGGAGGTGGCCACCTTCTGGTCTGACAGGATCAGGTAGTTGATCTGGTGAGGAGACATGGGGCCAGTTAAGAAGAAGCTCATTGTCTATGGTGCTATCTGAGGCTTGAGGGTGCTGACTATCTTTTCAAAAATAGTGGGATGTGCCATCTTCTTTCCCCGCAATAATGGTGAAGAAAACGTAAGATGGCAATCCGGTATTGAAAGGCACGGGTAGGAGTTTTGTTCTTTTGTGAATAAAAACAATCTAAATTTTTAGAAATTGAGAGCTTGACCACAATAATGTTTGAAATATGACTGTATTCATCTCTTCTAGTAAAGTGTTAAGAGCTGGACACCTAGTATAAACGCATGTTTTTTATGAATGACCTTGTCACGTCCCCTATGCTCTAAATACAGTTATATCAAATTCACCTTTAAATCATCACTGGGACATCCACTATTAATAGTATACATGTGTTTGATAACATTCAAAGCCTCTTCATTTCTTCCTCTGGAGACCAAGAACTTTGGAGACTCATGGAGGAAGTAGACTGCGATGGCGCCGATGCCAGAGGGCAGTGCCAGGATGATGCAGAGCAACCGCCAGGGTCTGAAGAAGATGTCCAGCCCGGCCAGGTAGGTGGCGAACTTCAGCTTCAGGACGGGGTAGGTAAGGACTGAAATTGATAATACAAACTCAAATTATCTCCGAGCATGTCATCGTTTTTTAATAATATTATTACTGCTTCTGTTCTTGATGGTAAATATAATTAACATTTAAAGTTTGTGTGCATAAATGTATTCAAATATTATAACTAAGAAAATATTGTATCAATTCTTAGATTAGAAGAGGAAATGGCGAAATAGCAGAGTTACTAGAAATGAAATATATAAATGTACGGCTCGATCACCATTTCAAGAAATATACAAGATTCTCGTATTGGTTATAGGATCTTTTGCCTTAACTACTGATTATACCACACATTTGTTTGCATAAAACCAAGATTTCAATTTATTTCCATCATCATTCCAATTGGCATAAATAAGAACCTTACTAGCAGCGCAGGCAGGCGAGGAGAGCAGGAAGCAGGTCATCATCAGCATGTACTTGTTCCGCAGCCGGTCGATGCACGACTCGCCCACCAGGGTGTAGGAGGCGGAGTTGGCAGCGCATGAACTGGAAAGGAGTCACAGACATTAAACTATAGTAAAAATAGCTGCTACGTATATTGCAGAAATAGTAGAATAACAGATATAAGAATACTATAATATTAATACTTGACACTTGAAGTACGAATCAAGGCAAATAAAAATTCAGGTGCTAACGTAGTCGTAACGTGTAGTCGTAGTGTGTGTACTGAGCTGTATCAAATACTGTGACAACACCGTTGCATCAAGTTTCTATTTTCACTATGCAATAAGTTAAGAATTAATAAAAGATTTTCTTTGTTTACTTGTTCAAACAGATGGTGTACTAGGGTATAAGTAGCAAAATCGAAATTAGATAAAATATAAATTCGTAAAAGGCGAGTATTGCGATGTAGTCAATCAATTTTGGAATAACAATCTTATTCAATCTTTAGTCATTTCCCGTCTTAACATATTATGGATTAGGATACTCACAAGCACACAGACAAGAACTTCATGGCAGCCAAGAAGATCCAGTTGGGAGCCAGGCTGCAGAGCGAGGAGAGGACGGAGCAGCACACCATGGAGATGAGCAGCGTGAAGCGGCGCCCCTGGGTGTCCGACACGCAGCCCCACATGTACGACACGAGTAGGATGCCTGCGAGGAAGAAAGGGAGATAGTAATAAAGTCAAAGTCAAAGTCAAATGTTTTTATTCAACATAAGTACAAGTACAGTACATTCATTGAAAGTCAAAACATTTGCCTGACACTGGTTGTCTCTTATCATTGAAATTCTACCGTTGGTTCGGAAGCCCTGGCTCGGAGAAGAACCAACAAGAAACTCCGGCTTTCAGGATTTTTTGCCCAGTGCCATTTACAAAAACAAGTTTATAAAGAAACATAATTAACTTTGCACATATAGCTTAGATGCACTCATTGCCAACCCTGAGCATCGGCAAGGTAGTCTCCGACCGCGTAGTAAGCGCCCCGGACTAGTCGGCCTCTAACTATAGTCTTAAATTTAGGCAAGGGCAATCGCGTAATCCAGTCCGGTAAATGATTATAAAAACGCACGCAATTTCCAATAAAAGATTTCTTGACCTTTTGAAGCCTCGAGGGCGCCACATACAGCTTATGTTTGTTCCTAGTATTAATTTTATGAACATCACAGTTTCTTCTAAAAATATTTATATTTTTATGTACATAAATGACACAATCATATATGTACTGAGCAACAACCGTCAAAATATCAATTTCTTTAAATTTTTCACGAAGTGACTCTCTGGGGCCCATTCTATAAATGCAGCGAACAGCCCTCTTCTGCAAAACGAATATTGTGTTTATGTCAGCAGCACAACCCCACAGCAAGATGCCATAAGACATAATGCTATGAAAGTAGCTGAAATAAACAACCCTAGCCGTGAACTCGTCCGTGTATTCCCTAATCCGTTTAACAGCATATGCCGCGGAACTAAGTTTTTTAGATAAAACGCGAATGTGGTCTCCCCACTGCAGCTTTGAGTCTAAAGTTATCCCTAAGAAGACAGTAGTATTAATTTTATCTATTTTCTCATTATTTATTATTAGATTGGTTTCGACACCATTAACATTTGGCAAAGTAAATTTAATACATTTTGTTTTATTATTATTAAGAACTAAATTGTTATATTGAAACCATTGAACTACATCTCCTATCACCGAGTTTATTGCTTGCGACTCATCAATCTTCCTGCTAATTTTAAAGATTAGGGATGTGTCATCAGCAAAAAGGACCATCCTGCACCTATTTTTAGTTACAAAAGGTAAGTCATTTATGTATACTAGGAAAAGAAACGGACCTAATATTGAACCTTGAGGCACCCCCATCTGGACTGAACGACCCGACGACTGCTCCAAACCAATAGTTACTTTTTGTACTCTATTACTTAAATATGATTTTATTACATTTAGTGAATTATTTTTAACTCCATAATACTCTAATTTTCTTATTATTATATCATGTCGGACACAATCGAACGCTTTAGAAAGGTCACAGAAGATACCAAATGCATCCTGTGACCGTTCCCAGGCATCAAAAATCCCTTTTATTAATTCTACACCAGCATCAGTGGTGGACAAACCCTTTGTGAAGCCAAATTGTTTAGAATGAAGCAGTCCGTTCAAATTAAAATGGTACAACATCTGATTTAACAAGATTTTCTCGAATACTTTACTTAATGCTGGTAGCACGGATATTGGACGGTAATTAGATGGGTCCAAGGTACTACCAGACTTATATATCGGTGTTACTCTACTTAGTTTCATTAAATCAGGGTACGAACCTGATTCTATCGAGGCATTGAAAACCGATGCCAGATAAGGTGCCAACAAGTCAATAATAACACTAATTGTTTTGACCGAGTGTCCAAACAGATCTACAGTTTTTTTCTTACTGAAAGTTTTGAATGTTTTTATTATTTCTAATGGAGTTGTAGGCCTAAAACGGAACTCACCATCACAACACGGGGCCGATAACGCAAGCAGATTGCAAGCCTTCTCAGCGCAACTGTTTAGTGAGCTGGATGTCATCAAAGGGAGGTTTCCAAAATATTCTTCAAAACATGAAGCAACATCTGCTTCGCCACATACAATTTTATTATTAAGTGTCAGCTTTAGATTATTTTGATTATATGTTTTAACTCTACCAGTTTCAGATTTAATGACATCCCACGTTTCCTTGATTATATTTTTAGATTTGAGTATTTTATTCCTAATATACAGCGACTTAGCCTGGACACAAACGTTTTTGAATATCTTTGAATACAATTTTACATAGTTTCTAAAAGTTACACTAAAGTTTGTTGTTTTTTCTTCATACAATCGATACAATTTTGTCCTACTAACATGGATACCCGGTGTTGCCCAATCACTAAACTTTTTCCTTGAATTTATATTTAAAGTTTTTGGAATAAAAACAGATTTATGTTCCCCATTAATTAGATCAAAAACTGTTTGGAACATTTTGTTAGGACAGCTACTGTGTATATTAAACAATCTTAATTTGTTGGTAATTTGTTCTCTAAAACGCTCCAAACGCCGTTCAGTTACCGGAATACAAGTTATAAGCTGAGAATTAATAGAATATATATTTTTGTTAAACGAAGCTAACAGGCCACTGTGATCAGACCTCAAAATATTAATAATTTTGCTGCTGTTTGGGTTCTCATTACTGAATATATTATCAATACATGTAGCAGAATGGCTGGTCACCCTTGTTGGGCTTTCAAATATTCTATCCAACCCAAAAGACCAGAACAAATTTAGAAGTCTAGTAGCCCGTGTCGAGGACTCCAAAAGATCAACATTGAAATCACCACAAAAGATTTTTAGTTTAGTTTAGTTTAGTTTATTGGGCTCCGTGGTTTCCGCAATTAGTCCACACTGGGACCATTTTGCGTGATGTCGCTGACTATTCCAGCCAGCCCAGCACCCGCCAGAAGCGCAGAAGACGCCTAGTGTCTTCACAGGCTTCCCGAAGCGACCCCGGTTTTCCCAAGGATTTTAGCCCGATCTTCAGCCACGGCCCCGCACTCCAGGACAACGTGGCTAATGGTTTCAGTGGAGTCAATGCAGCCCCTGCACAGTGGGCTATCCGTGATTCCGAGCTTGAATAGGTGCCCGTTTAGTCTGCAATGGCCGGTGATATTTTCGGTCATCACACGCAGTTCTCTTCTCGTTAGTTGAAGCAATTTGTTCGTTAATTTGGGGGCCAACTCCGGAAAAACTTCCTTTGAATGGCTCGAGCCATCGTGTTCCCTCCATCTCAAATTGTGTAGTTCCCTGGTCCAGGTTCTTATCCATGATCTGAACTTGCTAAAGGGTAGGGGCAACAAAGGCTCCGGAGCCACTAAGGCCGCCCCCGCTCCTCTTCTTGCAAACTCATCCGCTGCGTCGTTCCCAAGTGATCCACTATGCCCTCTAATCCACTGCAGTGTCACACTATTCATAATGGACACCTTGTTAAGCTGGAGATGACACTCGTGTATTAGCTTTGATGTTATTGTCGTACTGGACAGCGCCATCAAAACGGAAGCGCTGTCCGAGACCACCTTTATGTGGTATCCCTTGAGTCCACGTCGCAGAACGGCGACCGCCGCCTCGATAATTGCCACACATTCACATTGGAATATGGAGCTGTGGACCCCCAGAGACAGTGATATATTTATGTTGAGATCTATTGAGTATATACCCGCTCCAGTGCCATTATGGGTCTTGGAGCCATCCGTGTATATACGGACCACAAAAGATTATGGTCTTATTAGATTTACACAGCTTAAGCAATACCATTTCTAAAATTTTCTCAAAGACACAGAAGTCGCCATTAGGTGGCCTATATAAGCAACAAACAATGAATGCATCTGCCTCCACACAGGACATTTCTATTATTTTTTCTACACTTTCTGAGATTATATCATTGCGAACCTTATTTTTAATACTTTTATGCATAATTATCATAGAGCCACCGTGTATTGAATTTTCACGGCAAAAAGAACTAACAATATTATGATTTTTAAAATTATATATTAATTCATAATCTTTGGCCCAGTGTTCACAAATACAAAATACATTTATATTATTATTATTTAAAAATAATTCAATTTCTAATTCCTTACCAGCTATGCTTTGAATGTTCTGATGAACAACACTAAGACACTGTGTGGAGTTAAGCTGTGCACAAGTTTCATTTCTGATGCAAGGGGAATCCTCTTTTGTCAAATAACTTAATTTAAATTAATATTTGCAACCTCTTCCTTTGAAGAGATGCATAAATCAAGCCCAAAAGGGGCAATGTCAGAGGCCAGTGAATTGGCTTGGTCAAAACTAAAATAAAATTGTAGCATTTCAGCTACTTGTTTTTTACAACTATTGTTGAGATAGTAAGTATCTCCAGTAAAATATAATTTGTTCTTTAAAATACAATTTGTATCTATTAATTCAATATTATTATTATGCACTGAAATAGTGTGCATAGTCTGATTTAATATATACCTATATTTATTTTCTGCCGGGGTCAATGTCTTAGAATAAGGCAAGGTACACAGAATTATACGTTTAATATGCTTTTGAGTTATTAAATTATCTATATGTTTAATTAATCTATGTTTATTTAGATTCCCCCTGCGACAACACATGAGAAGCAATGTCATATTACATTCTAACCTAGTTCTCAATATATTGTCAATTAAGTTGTCAAAATCAGCTCCTGGTAGGCAATTGTTGTAAATTGCCGTATTTGAAAGTTCACTTCTCACCATTACACCGATATTTTTAACCATTTCATCACCATAAATGTGAACTAATTTATGATTTAACTTTTTATTTAAATTAAGTTGTTTGGGTGATGAACATTTAGTACCTTTCTTAGAGCTGGCCATAGAAACCTGTGACACATCGGCACAAGGACATCCTGCAGCCACAAGCGAATCAAAACGCTCCTGGTTTTCCCTACAAAGTTTTAGGAGCTCATCCATCTCCTTAGTATACTGGGCAATATCTGCCTGAGAACTCTCATAACTTTGAGTCACAGCACTCAATTCACCCTCAAGCAGAACTACTTTCTGGTGAAAAGCCTGTATCTCACAGTCATGCCTACTACTAGTTAGTTTGTGGTGAATGTAAAGTGATTTTAGTTTATTATTTATATTATTATTTATAAAGGATTTTTTATTACCTACACAAAGATAAGTTTTATTTATTAATTTATTCAACTTTCTTAACCTTTTCCTACAATTTCTTGATAAAGGGGTGGCAGAAGCACTGAAGTCGGTCTTCATGACAAGGCGTTGATACTGATGGTTAGCTTCTGCGGATTGTAGTCTCCTCACCTCCGTGTTAAGGGATCTCACCACTTCTTCGGACTCGCGCAGGGCCAACTTCAGTTGTGAGATCTGCAACAGGGCATCTTCATACTCCAAACCGCACTGATGGAAACCAGCCAGAGCACCGCGCACATAGTCCCGTTCTGCCACCACCTCTGCTAACTCACGATCTTTCAATACCAATTCGGACTTTAACCTAGTGTTTTTCTCAACTATAAGTAACACTTCCTTCTCGCTATCCTCGTGCTCCGAGATTAGTCCGGAACACTTGTCCTTAGTAGCTTGAAGTTCACTAAGGGTGTTTTTGAGTTTTATTTCTAGTTCACGAATGGTTTGAGACCGAGTATTCATTTTATAAGTCGCCATTAAGGTAGACAAGATAATAAATAATTGTGCGTTGAATTGATATTTTGCTAAGGTTATTTCTAGTAGATTAAAGTAGGAAACGAGAAAGAAATGCACCACACTACAATTATAGCACGAATATTTAGTACAATTATACGTTTTTAGCAATTATATGAGAGAGAACTTTCAAATATACTCAACGGTAACAGATATTTTAAGTTGATCAAAAACACTATAATATCAATATAATTTACACTTAAAACACTAAAACACGGTTTACTATTAGCTTATTTTGGTTTATATAGTCTCAAAATACTCAGAATGAGCATGTAAACAATTAAATATAAATTAAAAAGTTAGAGCTGATTTTGACGTTACAAAGGTTTTTTTTTTTTTTTTTTTTTTTTTTTTTTTTTAATGGAAATGTGTGCTTAAATATAAGGGATTAATGGGACCAGTCGTGGATTTAATTTTATACTGAGGGGTAAACCAACAAAAAAGACAAACTAACGCTTTCGAGACCATTAAACCTTTCGGAGCAGGCAGAGGTTCAGGTATCCATCTTCGCAATCGTGGAAATAGTAATTCTATGGCTACCTCGAACCCACGTGTTGATCAGATAGTTAGTACTCAGTGTGACAGGTGCTAAGCCATGTAGCCATTTACAAGCACTAACTGTTACCTGTTCGGGGAACGTTTTGTTTGTTGAGGATGTTGTGATTGTTTTAAGGAACAGACCAGACAGAATTGGTTCAGACAAAACACTTTGCAGATAAGATCAGTGATATAAATATCTGACCATCTTGAAAGGGCTTCGAAATCTAATAACTGTGTTGAAACACTTTTCCTCGTTCGACCTTTAAAGCTAAGAATGAATAGGTTTCCTCAGTGTCTGGACAAGTAAATGTTAATTTTTCTGAGCAATATGACTTGAAGGAACTTAGCTATCCCTTTGGGTATGTAACAGTACGTATACGTGAACATCCATACACTCACATGTCACGTTACTTTAGCTATCTGGTAAAACCTTGACTTTAGTAGACCAAAACCATTCAAAGAGCTGTTGGTTACTCTAGATCCTTAGCACCTTCAGCCCTGAAACCATCGTTCCCCAACTCACCGACATAGGGCAGGGAGTTGATGATGCCCATCTCGCCGATGCCGATCTGCAGGTCGCAGGCGGAGGAGATGACGAGCGAGAAGCCGAACAGGTCCACGCCCATCGCCAGCAGCGTCCACGCGCACGTGAACGCCAGCACTATGTTATACCGACCGTTCCCTGGAAAATTCAATAATATCAGATGTTAAATATACAAAATAATCGAATAGTAGAATGTGTGAATGTGTGGAGATGTATGAATGTCAATGAAACGAAAGTGGTTTGTCAGGATTGAGACAAATGGGCATCCGTGATCTAGGGCTACTCTCTGTAGGGAAATTGTTTTAATGTACCAACACCTGCACATACGTATCACGCCTGATTCCCTTTAGAGGGTAGATACAGATCATGGATCTCCAATGGTGTACTGTGTATGAATGTATAGAAACTTTTGAGATCATTGTCCCTTGCGAAGTTTTTAAAGGTTCATCACTACAATTGCGGAGGTAGTGATTACATAGCCACACCGAACTCACGTGTTAACCAGATTCAATCAATACCTAATTTGAAAGTTGGGAAATCGTGACTAGCTTTTCCTAGAAATAGGTATAACCTCACAATAGTTTCCCTCACCTTAGTAGGTGGTTGATTATAGATTAATAGTAGTAGCTCAGTAGTATACGCATTCTATTACTTTATCATGTATCAGAATACAAATCTCTTAGAACCTTCTAATGGAAAATTTGGTTCGTATTAATAAGAGTCTTAGCATTAATGGAAAATTCTTGTTTACAATTAGGAATGATTATTCCTCTGCTTCCATTAAACATAATCCCCCTTGTTAAAAGCAATTTGCAGCGAGCCACATATCATATGGCATCGCCTCAAATTGATTACTGTTCACATTTTGTTGGAGAATATCGCCAATTGACTCAATTGGAGCAATGATGCCTTATTGTACACGAGAACCTTCGGCTCCAAAGTTTGATGCTTCGTCAAGAATTTACATACATACACTTCGCGACCTTTAGTCATGATTATCGTTTATGATCATTAAGAGCCTTGAGTTATCATTTTGGTATCAATGAATATAAACTCTTGATAGGTGGCTAAATCGTTGCACGACTATTATATTTAACATATACATACATTTACGTCCTTCAATCTCTTTCGATATAGACAGCATTTCGAATATTTAGTAAATCCAAGGTCACTTTTAGCAAATGTTAGGGTTGAGATGTCTTTTAGTACTTTGGTGACAGTTTGCTAGCCCATCTCCCAATTCATCCTTTATTCCTAGTTCCTTAGTCGCCTCTTACGACGTGCGGGGAGGAACGGCAGCTACTTAACATTCTTTTACGTCTTGCTCGGGGCCTGATTAATTAAACCTTAAAATAATATAATATTAACATTATGTAGGTTTATGAAGTTTTACATAAGCAACGTTTAAGTATTACTGAATTATAACATTTGTCTTTACTGAGTCATATAAAACAATGAATACAAACGAGATGGTAAACATATTAAGTAAATATTACGCAGTTGACAATGCTATTGCATAAAATTGAAATGTATTTTTTGGTATTTATTTACATAATCTGTATGAAAATTAATTTACTCACTACGACTTTATTACTATTTTGAATCTAGAACCGGGATGTTCCGGGTTTGATTCCCTTTGTAAATATTTCTACCTTAACACACACATCATGACCTTAATCCGTTCGGGGTAGCCAGAAATACGCGTTATTTGACAGTGGATTTAGTTTAGTATGACTACATTATTATTATTAAGAATAGAAGAGCATACTAGAGAAAGTTAATGGATATGAAACCAACAAGATAAATTTGTTAAGATCGTTCAAGTCGGCGCCTGATAGTCTCTGCTTATCCTTATCCAAAAAGAAGCGTGAATATATGTATACATTTCCTTACTGAACACTATTATCACCAGATAATTAGCAACAAATATAACAGGTACTGTTTCTGCTAGGCGCTAACCATTGCCTGCGCCCTAAGACAAGTGGTAAAACGATAACAGAATAGAAATAGTAATGTATAGGATTGAACTTAGTCACGTGATCTTTCTAAACGATTCATTAACTTCACAAACAGGCTGATAAATAGGTAGGTTTACATCACAATATTTTCTCTCTCTGCAGAAATGATGTTTTCAAAAAGATGTTATTGTGACAATATGGATATAAATAAAAACACTAACATAGAAAAAAATATTGGTTCTGTTTCAAATTTTTTGTCCAGAGCCACACCTACTTTGTTACACAAATACATACAAATATCGTAAATATATTTTTAAACTTTTTAAAAAACTAGTAAAATGTCAAGAGCCTTACGTATGAACATATTGAGCCAAGAATGAAAATAATAAACGTAAAAAGAGTGTATTTTCAGCGAATGTTCGTGTGAAGGCTCGCCCACTGTGCTCGTCCACGCCCACGGTCGCCACGTTTTTTATGTACACGACATTCCATGCTAAAGAAACGTGATTACGTAAATCACTGCCATTATGTAAGGGACGTCCTAAGATGTACTTGTGACGTAATGAAATGGAGGCAAAATATTACCCTGTACGTATGTATGGGTATAGAAAAAGATGGAGAAATCATCATGATAGTCATTTTATTGGTACAAGCTTTATTGGATTATCAGTACGTTAATTTCAGAAGCTTATTTCCTAACGCGACCATTTTAGTGAAGTTTATACTTAATTAATTAATAAGTATTAGTAAATGCGAATGTTAGGTTCGTAAAAATAATGCTAACAAGTTGACGTTCTTCCCGGCATGTCGTAGGAAGCCACTAAGATACATCACAAACGCATTTTTCATGCTAAAAAGTGAGCTACAAGATATTATTGAATCTTCCGTTCACCCTGAAAGGGATTAAAGAACGTGATTGTTTATGTATTTATTCAGTAAATGGTGACTTAAACATGATTTAAAAATAACATGAGAGGAGAAAAACATAATTTATCGAATTCTTTACAATGTGCATTAGACACGGTACGCATTGTTAATTAAAGCGCTTGCTTTTGCTTTAACAATTGCAGTGGCGTGAAGAATGATATGTGACTGATTAGATAATATCATACAAATTTAAAACTCATTTCTTATCATTCCTTTCGGTCTGTCCACCCAAAAGAGGTTGAGAAACGTGAATATATCAGGATAATAACAGTATAATTTTATGCAATATGTACGATTTTATTAACGTAAATGAATGAGAATTCACTTATTATTGACACATTCTGTTTACGCTCTCATTTAGACTTATTGTTTTAAAGACGATGGCCTGGCATACATATACATGCATAAATTCATGTAATTTTACTCCTTTTAGGGTGGACAGATTATTCAAAGACAAAATGTTGTAGATACTATAGTCTATCACTACTGAGATATTGATAGCATGGTTACGGAATATTAAAAGGGAATATGCCGTCTGCCCAGTAGATTTACTCCTAGTCCCTTAATCGCGTTCTATGACTCGGTGAGACGAAAGGTAGCTATTTCGTATTCATTTTAGTACGGGATTAGCACGAGACGATAGCATCCTTATCAATTGTCAAAAAAGCTCCACTTGAATGGATAAAATGGAATTTTTTGCTTATCATAGAGCTGGCAAACGACTGCGAAATTCACATTAATGTTATCACAAGAACAATAGTAATGAGATAGGGCATAATGTTTTCTAGATTCTGTACCACATGAAAGCTTTCAATAGAATAAACCTAATCTACGAACAGATTTACTGAAGAACATTTAATTTGAGTACTTACAAAACTTGCTCAATCTTGCTATGCTAATTTAACTTATATTTTGCTATAAGACTAACAAAAAAGCAGACAGATATATTACAAACAAAGTTATGCCTACAGCTTAAATAAGTATTATTGTTGAGAATTACGTAGACTAACCTTATTTTTTTCCTATTACTTACCAATATCCGCTACAAAGCATTTTAAAATAAGATGAGTAAAAGTTAGCTTATTTTACTAAGCATGTTAGAAGTGACATTGAATGATAGAATTAAAAATAGGTGTGATAAGGAAGGGTTGCGGTTTGAAATAAGATGTAGAGACTAAGACTGAAAAGGGCATGCTAACACACAATGATGAATGAGGATCGGTATATCCGTGATCTCTGCCTAACCCTCTACAGGGAGACAGGCGTGATGTTATATTATTTTATTTTAAAATTCGACTACAATCTCTTTAACTTTGACAGACCAGCGACACATGAAATCTCTTATTAGTTTTGGCATATAAATCAGAAATAAAATAGACTTTTCATTCACATTCGCGTATCCTATTCAAACCAGTATATCTAGACCTACCGGCTTTCCGCAGGGCTTCCTCGAACGGGGTCCCGCCATCCTGGTTGGTCGGCACATTGACCACTGCACTCTTATCGTACATAACACGTCTTGTCCCGCCGAAAGCTCGCGTGCGAATGCTCAAAGTCAAGGAGAGACGACGTGTACTGACTCTGTTAATAGGTGGCGGGTTTCAGGCGTTTCTAAGAGTAATTGAGATTGATTTTGTGTGGTTTGTGATAGCGTATTTGACGTGTCGTAGCGTACGTCAATAGGTATTTTGAAATAGAATAGTAAATAATTATTTCTTTTTGTTTTCGATGTCTAATTTTAAGGGACTAGGGGTAAATGGAATTTATTGGGCGATGGGTAAGCATACGTATTTTATTATATTATCTGGCATCATTTAATCCTTTCATGTGGGACTAAATCATAGAGACAACATCTTTTCGGTCATATTTTGCATAACAGCGACCGGTTGATAGACGGCCTATAGTTTCTATTAACCCCAGTTCATCTCTTCACGACTAGTTAACTAACTAAATAGTTAACTTCCGTTTTAAGCACGGGATTATTTAATAATAGCCCCGCACGCGTAAGCATCATCTATCGTTCAATTTTATCTAATCTAGGTTTATCTTGACACTATTTAATTTAGCCACTTGTTTATGCCAAAACACGATTCATTAACTCTTGTGACGTATTTCTACAGACCTATAGAAAGTTAGCTTCCCACTACAATGATATGCGATCCTTCTAGATACACATACATAGTCTCTATCCTCTCAACTATTTGACATAGTTGATTAAACCGTTAAAGACATAGGCGGCAGTTGAGTACTAGCATACAGTGCAGTACAGTATTTACCGTTTTTTTTTACTGATGTCTATACAAGTTTTTTATACCAGCGGTCACTGGTAATTCTTTTAGTACCATGCTCTTTTCACAGTACATTGTTTTAGTTAATAAATTGATGTAACATAATATACAACAACGTATTTAAAATACTACACATTCCAACATTATTTTTACATACATGCATGCATTGGAGTTCACACAAATACAATTGACAGGAACTTCTTAGCAAACAAGCGCCACGTGCGTA
Source organism: Leucoptera coffeella (assembly GCA_030578115.1). Taxonomy (NCBI): domain Eukaryota; kingdom Metazoa; phylum Arthropoda; class Insecta; order Lepidoptera; family Lyonetiidae; genus Leucoptera; species Leucoptera coffeella. The sequence continues at coordinate 101,331 of JAMBLF010000974.1, read as the reverse complement.
AACAGTAGCGTCGTAATTTCTCTGTACACGCTTAACCTTACACGTGACGCAAGGTCCACGCAACCGCGTCTGAAAAGTTTCAATAGAACACGCCTTTCTCACCTTATCCATTGCGGCTATTGTTATTCGTACTAAAGAAATACGCTGAAGAAAACCCGCATTGTATCAACTTTTCATGCAATTTTGGACGATCGCCAATCGTGAACTACAGACTTGTCTTTCTCTCAAGGTTATTTATGATTTGTTTACACGCGGATAGTTCAAGCCGTCACAGTAATTAGTAAGTTGCATGGCTTCCTGATTTTATGAATAGTTTGTTACTTAAGAATTATTAGATATGAACTGTTTTTCGGGATTTTCAATGGAATTTCTTCTCGAAGTAGATATCAGAGTTAACTATAATATAAACAATGTATTATTTAATCCTCGTTCAGGATATCCGTAGAAATTTTGAGTACTGACGGCCCGGTGATTGCCAACCTGTAGTATTTATTATTAAATGCGTGTGGGCGTTATGGTCGCCATAGTCTTAAGTAAGCTGCGTAAGAGAAAGACTTCCTCGCAAGACTGCAATAACTACCGGGAGATTAGTCTTCTGAGCAACGTCGGAAAAATATATGTAACTATATTGATTGAAAGAGTTGATCGTGAGCCTGAAAGGAAGATTATAGTACAAGCAGGTTAACGCCTGGTTACAGCAAAGTCTTTGGCGAAGGGTCTACAGATGTTTTGTACATTTATGGATTCAGTCAGGTGTATGACCTGTGTTCAGTTTGGGCAGCCCATTAATACGGGTCCTGGTAGTGGTGGTCCTAATTTATATATGTCCAGAAAAAAGGAAGATATGACGTGAAAATTAATAAAAGTTTAATTATAAAATTACACTTGACTGGTAAACACTACAAAATATCATGAAAAACTACAAAATAGGATCAGATAAAATTAGACTTTACAAAACAATGAATAGAATGAGACGCAATCCGAAAATATATGTTATTGATCTGAAAACTAAAACATTTCCTGAATAATTTCTTATATTACTTACCTTGAAAAATTACAAAATATGTCCTGAAAAGTCACATAACGTACTGAAAATTAACATGCGGTTTTATGAAAGTCTTGAAAAACGTATTGTCCTAAAAGATATAAAATCGATTCCGAAATTATCATACACTACCTGAATAATGATGAAACACATCCTAAAATTTGAAGACGTTTCCTGAAAAATAATAAAAAAGTTTCTAAAAATTAAGACATGTATCTAGAGAAACTCTGTAAAAATAAATATTATTTATAAAAATTATAAATTAGTAAAATGTTACGCATATCCTGAAAAAAAGACATTACAAAATAAAAAATAACATCATTCAATGTTTTCCAAAAAAAAACATACAAGTCCGCCTAGAGATCGCGCCACATAAATTGGCAGTAGGCAAACTTGGAACTTAATTTGACGTTTCCGCCATTGCGTGTTATTTTGTATGAAAGGTAAATTTAGTATTACCAGCGTTGTGTTTATTGCTCACTCTTTGTAATTTTTATGTTTGTTAAGCGTGATTATAATAAATTGATTTCCGGAGTTTCTTGTTAGTTCTTCTCCAAGCTAGGGTCTCCGCTGATCTAACCTCGTTAAAAAATATGTAAAGACAATGCTCAGTGCCATGTTTGAAATAATAGTTTTAAGAGATTTGCGATTAATACTCATGATATAAGATATAAGGGTGTGTTAAGATTGATTGCAGCTGTGGGAAATCCTACGTCGGACAGACTAAACGGTCTATTGCGGACAGAGTGAAGGAACACATAATATATGTAATATATAATAAGAAGGATAAGTCCCGTTAATTATTAATCATGTTTGAAATAGTTTAATAAACATATTTTGACTTTGATATATTAATTTGTTTTATTTGAGTTTATAGCTCTGCAACCAAAGACCGTTACAAATGAAACCTATAATGTATCGAGCCGTATGGCACAGTGAGTGCTAGTTTTGGCGTGTTTACTGGTAACACTGAATTACGCGATTGTGGCGACGCCTCCAACTGCCAATTTATGTGGCGCGATCTCTATATTAAGCCTTGGAAATTTAGTATCTTTAGAGTACCCGCCACATAAGGTGGCAGTAGCCAAACTTGGAACTAAATTTGACGTTTCCGCCATTGCGTGTTATTTTGTATGAAAGGTAAATTTAGTATTACCAGCGTTGTGTTTTTTGCCCACTCTTTGTAATTTTTATGTTTGTTAAGGGTGATTATAATAAATTGATTTCTGGAGTTTCTTGTTAGTTCTTCTCCAAGGGTCTCCGCTGAACTTCTTCTTCTCAATCGTTACGCTCTTATCAGAGCGGTCGTGGTCTTCATGACGTGGCATCTTGAGCAGCCGAAATGGTTGGTGAACTAACCTCGGTAAAAATATGTAAAGACAATGCTCAGTGCCATGTTTGAAATAGTTTTTTTACATACATACATACACATCACGCCTGATTCCCTGTAGAGGGGTAGGCAGAGATCACGGATCCCCATTTGTCCCGATCCTGACAGACCACTTTCGCTTCATTGACATTCATACATTCTCTAATACACTCTCGGCGGTTATAGGTACTCCTAACGTCACCTTTTTTCAATATAGCGTCTATCTGACTGTTACATATATGTCTTATTAGGCCGGCCCCTACGTAACCGCCCTTCCACTTCACTCATATATATTCCTTTTGTCAATATATAGTTTTTTTAATTTGTACTTAGATCATAAAATAACTTTCAAAGAGAGCTTATGATAGGGCCTATTTTGAATAAAAATATTTTGACTTTTGACTTTGGTATATTAATTTGTTTTATTTGAGTTTATAGCTCTGCAACCAAAGATCGTTACAAATGAAACCTCAATATAATGTATCGAGCCGTATGGCACAGTGAGTGCTAGTTTTGGCGTGTTTACTGGCAACACTGGATTACGCGACTGTGGCGACGCCTCCAACTGCCACCTTATGTGGCGGGTACTCTAAGTTACTTTTTACCATAAATATAGGAACTGTGCTTGTCATATGGAACATTGGTTTCTAGCCCATCGCCCAATAGATTCCATGAACCCCTAGTCCTATAATAGTCTCCTACGCCATGCTGAAAAGTCGCCAATTACTTAACCTTTTTTACGTCCTAGAATAACATATGACATATAGTGTACGTAGAATACAGTGGAGAAAACGTCGCATACAAAATATCTCAGAGTGATTAACTCCTTATAATATGAATTTGGCACGGAATACTGTAGTTGTAAAAATAGCTAAGCGTCTTTCAGAAGGAGTTTAATTGAATGACTAAATGAATACATTCACTTCATTTTCACACATGCAGAGTTATGTATAGTTTTGGAAGCTTGATGGTATAAATGTGGAGTATTAAACTCTTCTTACTATCCAATCACCCAAAAGATATCATAGGCCCTATTCTCTATTAGTTAAAAGTTATGTTTTTTGTTGTTATTATATAAAAGCAAAATAACAAAAACTGAAGTCAAAGTCATATATGGATGATATTAAAATATTGGTTTACATTAGAGAATCGTATTTAAGGTTCTCTGAGTGTTGCCAATAACCTGATGGGTGAACAAATGGGTAATAACGTGTTTTTGGCTTTGATGGAAGATAATAACATAAGGACATCTTTTAAACAGACTGTATGTTGTACTAGTACCTATCTGTGAACGGTATCAGTCTCGTAATCTGTTAGGTTGGTAACTATCTAATGGAATGGAATGATGTGACCATACATATTTTATACACTGTCTACTCTCCGAGATATAATAGTCGTGAAGCGAGCATTGAAGTGTAAAACAGTAGCATTTTTTATTCCTTAACGAAACTATTCTAAGATAACGGTATCAAATGTGGCCTCCTAATGATGTCTAAATATGCTAGCAAAAAAGTGTCAAAGTCACTTAACCCTTTCGGGATAGGGTCGTTATAGTCTAGTTATCTTGATGGCTAAATAATGGCGACATCATCAGTCAAAGTGACTATTAATCCTTTCGACACTCGGTGACATAAATGACAGTTGGATCGTGTTTTTTATTAATGTCTCGCCGTTGTTTCGCTCGTGTCAAGTAAAAATTGGACTTCGTTTCAGTCTATCACTAACTTAAATGTATTTCGATTATACAAAAGTAAATGCCTTCCAATAATACAAATATTTTGGTTTTATTATGTGCATGAAGTATTTGAGGAACTGCTCAAATATTTCCATAGGAGACCCAAATGACTCTTCCCCTCTTTAAGAAAAATGGTTAAACCTTATATAAAAAGATCAACAGATTGTATTGAATTCAACATACACACTAGCAAACTTTTTGCTTATTACATAGTTTAATAAATATCCACAGCCTTTATTCCCATTAGGAATGGACAGAACCTCCGACACAACTAAATTCCTACGTCTTTCATATTCAGGTTGATATAGCTTTAATATGGAACATTGGTGACAGGTTGCTAGCTCAAAACCCAGTAGATTCCATTATCCCTTAGTCCTTAAGTCGCCTTCTATATATATACCAGAAAGAACGGCAGATATTAGGCGTTCTTATCACGTCCCAGTTTGTGAGACAAGGGTAGATATTTGAGATTAAATAAAAACAAACGGCACCCCTATAATATCGGAATCTGGGCAGATCCATTGTAATCAATACGGTGGGCGTCGCACTATTATGCTCTCTACCTGTTGCCAGTTTTTTTGATCTGGGGGAGAATAATTTGGACATTTTTTGTACCGGATCAGGATCATTTTGTCATAACTTTGGAGAGATGGTGAAAGTTGTATTATTGTATTTTGTCTCGTGCTGTTTGGGGCTTGAATATAATGTAACCAGCTGCTGGGGGATTGTAGTAAAAGACGACTTAGAGACTTAGCCCTACAAATTTCTTGAATTAAAATTACCCGATACAATGCTAACTTGAAGATAGGTTTTTGGTCTGTTCACTAGCAGGTATTATGGAGATGACTGAAGATGTATGAATTAAAACACAACGTTTTGACTCGTCTTAAAACGTTTAAATAAAAAAGGGTACGCAGGAACATTTGAAATATTCGTTAAACCACATTGAGCCTAACCTAACCATTTAGGGCTGGTAGCTTCCTCCACCAGAGGATAAGTCTGGCTATTCAGAGGGGGAACGCTGCCAGCATATTGGGCACTCTGTGCTCCAACGACAGTGACAAATTTTTAGATATATTTAATTTATAGGTAAATTATTTTAATAAGTTTTAAGTATGTAAATATTTTGTTAATTTATTGTAAAGATTCTATTGTTACCATTTACTCAAACTCAGAACACGAAACAAACTAAACATACAATGACTTACATATGTAGTCGTAAACAATTACAACGACTTATTTGGCTCCTCATTGATAGATAACCACAGGTAACATCACTCTGCCATACATTTCGTCCAAGTCCCATATCACTCCATAATAAACCCACGTGCAGGGGTGACCAATCGTTTGACCCAGAAGCCATATGGCACACCCCAACATTCGATGCATATTACGGAGGCCAATTATTAGATTGTTTTACATTACATCACGTGGGGTTGGATTGCTACTCGGTCATGAGCTGTGAGCGGATTATGACCTGAGTAGGAAATTGTGGATTTCACTTCAGCTAATTTGAATCTCTGTGTTTACAAATGTCAAGTGAGAGTAAGAAATGAATAAGACCTGTTGTAGAGAGAAATAATTGATGATAAGCAATAATAAATAAAATGAGTTGTAGGAGGATTTTGAAAGCTTTCATGTGAATTATGAGGCTGGGTTGCTATAGCACAAAAAACTATTAATACTATTTAGACATTTGTAAAATAATAAATAATAATTTGTACTTACATTTGCCTATGACATTTAAGTACAAAGACAGCTACTTAGGCTATATTTAGGTATAACCTAGAACGGGACACATTCTTAACTCTAACCACAATTTCTATAGTTTTCTTGTATGAGTCTCTATCGCTAACCGCTTATGATTGCCACCCTCCTGTTCACCCCTAGCGGTTTTCACAGTTGACCTTCCCCTCTCGAGCAGATAGGCATCTAGTTGCCATACGGCGCGTAACGGTCTTCAAGAGCATTCCCATAGATTACGGCACTAATTAAATGCGGAGGTAAGTCACATTTGCATTTAATGGTTGATGATAACAGATTATAGAAAAAACGTTAATTATATGAATAGTATTGGCTATTGGGAACTTGGAAATGTATGTGATTGTTGGTTATTAGGTAAGTGTAACCAGACATATGTTTATGTAATTTCTTTGCATAAACTGTCTATAGAGACTTTTTTTCACGAGTTCTTCACTAGATGAGTATACACATTTTATCACTAAATTGTACCTAACTATAGAAAAACAAAATCCAAGAGTTTCCAAGACACTAATTTAATTAGTTGTTGTATATTAAACTTTAAAAAAACAAAATTAAGAGCAATTACAAAAATCAATGTACTGGCAACCTCTCTTACAATCCCTAAAGAAAATCTATAAAACGCCAAATATTATAACAAAAGTGACTGAGTGGTACATGCCTTCACAAATCATCCCTACATCTCTCACCTCAAACCTTCCGGATATTACAAGCTTATTATTGGCCAAACAGGTTGGTAAACAAAGCGCCTGCCACGGCTCTGTCCACACCATATGGCGAAGCGCACGTGGCTGGCAACCGACCCTGCATATGGCGACATACGTTAGGGGTACACAACGAAACTTCTGGAAAATGGGCTCGTTTTGACGGTATAGGATGCGAATTTCGTTAATGTGTGGATGTTCTGTACTATCTATATTGTTATATTTGGGACACTGTTACACTAATTGAACTAGCCCCGGGCAAGTTCATTTAAAATTCGTGATTTTTGACAGGTATTATAATATTTGATAAACAGTTCGGGGTATGGTTGTGATTGGGTGACATATGACAGTCAGATAGATGCCATATTGAAAAAGGGTAACGTTAGGAGTTCCTATAACCGCCGTGTGTGTATGTGAACATGTATGAGTGTCAATGAAGCGAAAGTGGTCTGTCAGGATCGGGACAAATGGGGATCCGTGATCTCTGCCTACCCCTCTGCAGGGAATCAGAGGTGATGTGTATGTATGTATGTATAAGATTGGGTGAGATGGAAGGATGGGAACGTAAGGATATCATCCTAATATAATAAATGACGTTCAAACAGACGATAACCTACAAAAATACGTTAATAGTACCTATAAACACAAATTTGTAAGGTCATATAGAACATTAGAGACAGGTTAGCTTATCGTTCAAAATATCCCATTAAATCTAGCTCCTTATAAGGTTCCTACTAAATGCTACGAAGATACCCTTTCTTCTATTTAGCCTTTTCTTAACAACCTAGACTAGCATGTCATACACATTGATACAAACTGAAACTTAAACACGTGAACCTATATTCTCTTTTAACATTTGGGCCCGAAAACCGGAGATGTGTAGTTCGCGGGATGAAATCGATTTCGACCTCCATCCTCCTTTATTGACTTTGTCCCGAAGCTGTGATGAGGTGGCGTAAAAAGTAGCTCCGATTTTGTATTATTAATTCGAGATGTGGTGATGGATTCTGTAGATTTTAAACACTAAGATATATATGATCGAGGTTGATGTGACTCTGCTATAAAGAAAATGTGATATAGAGAAAGTTTGGTTGAAAAATTCATTATATTGAATGAAAATACCTACTTTACATTAATCATTATGTCAAAAACTCTATAACATCCAAACTAAAGGTTTACATAGAGAGAAAACCTGCTTATGCTTTAGGAGAGAACAAAATCACCACTTATGTATTGCACATGACACACCATCAAAATGTCACATTGGATTCTTTCGTAAAAAGTAGTTTTGAAGAATTACTCAATTATTTTTTCTGTCTTTATTTATTTCGTAATTGATGAAATTGACTCGGAAACTTTTGATTACACTGCAATATTTATATACGTTTGCGACATAATTTGAAAGATAGGCCCCTATAAGCTTGAAATGCATAAGTACCGAAAAGGCAGGCAAGGAAATGAGGAGGATGAGCCACGCTGATATTGCACCGATGCGACTACTTAATTGCTTTTTGGCACAATTTTGACAAAAGTCTCCCCACAAAGATTATGGATTTAAGGTATTGGATATATATTATAATCATATCTAAGTATCTGCTTTGCATTTTAACCTGTACCGAAGTCATGTTTCCCCATCGAGTTCTAAGCAGCGAAAACGCATTAAATTTTACTCACCCAGAAAATCTACATACATGCTCGGCTGTTATATATATGTATTTGCAATAAAATTACTAGTTGATTGATTGATACAGAGACGAACTCTGTAATTATTTAAACAAGTGTAAGCTCATAATATTCTATACTCATAAATCGACCTGTCAATTTGATAAATTTACCTAACGGCTATACCAAACAACGATCTAGGTTCTAAAAAGTTTAATAAAAATATAATGGTAGTCAACTCTATTGTAGTCATAGCATTTGACTTCCATCATCCAAGAAATCCCATCTCCTATATTCATAATTCTTTGTAACCATTATGTGACGTCACAGTATTTTCCGCCGGATGTGTGTTTAACAGCCTTTAGGTAGTCTTCATAATCCGGGAATCGAACCCGCCTCCTTGAGGTGTTTGTTCACACATACTTATCACGACTTTAATCTCAGAAACAGTAGAATGAACCTCGGAGTTTCAATATTCATCAGTTAATTTCGGCATATTGTACTAAATTAGGGGTTAGGGTGATTAGAACAGTAATAAGACAATATATTCTGTTATATATTTGTTATCCCATTACAGCATGCTGGGACAAATAACGATTAGTGAAATGTGTTCTCTAAAGAAGACAGGTTTCTCCACGATGTTCATTCACAGAAAAAGTAATGTCTGTAGTAGGACTAAATCTAAGCATTAAATAAACAAAACGATTAAAACTTTATTCAATTTATTTACAATTTCTTATGTATTACTTTTGTTTTAAATGCATAATATATAATATTTTCTCTTTGCAAATTGATAAAAAAAATATTTGCGACCGGGATAGACAGATACTCAAGTGACCATGCCCGTACCTGCGAAGTTAGTGATTCTAGGAGTCCCCACCTCTAAGTTATATATTTACCAAAAAGTAAGCAATTATTTTGATAGGTGGTATACCACATACGTAAATAACTTTTTTTAAAAGCACATAAAATTCCCAAGTATGATAAATTTAATATTTTTAAGAAGTTGTAGTAAGGGTGAGGTATGGGAAAGTAATTGATAAGGGCATTTACATTCTCAATTAGCCTTCACGGTGGGTGACTGTGCCTTATGGGTGAGACAGGGTTACGGAGGCACCTGGCTGCTATTCCCACGCTAAACTCTTTCCTTAATTACTTATTAAGTTAAAGAGTAAAGAAAAATATGCATACATATAACGAACTTATGAACACTGTCACGGTGACTATTAGCATACTCGTTTCTAACAAGCTTGTGAGCGAAATATCACAGATTACTAGCTTATCGCTCAGTTAATTTCACTTACCGATTGACTATAAGTCTCCTCTACAACATGCCTTACTCGTATTGAAATAACTACCTGTAAAAGCAGTTTACAACGATATAATCTTCTATGGTCCAACGTATGGTAAACGTATTGTAGGACGCCCCCCTGCTAGATGGACCGATGACCTGAAAAAGGTAGCTGGTAGTGGTTGGCTTAGGGCCACGAATGATCGTGTTTTGTAGCGTACCCTTGGGGAGCCCTACGTCCAGCAGTGGACTGACATAGGCTGATTGATTGATTGAAGTTATACTCTTTTAGGTTCCAACACATCAAATCTTAATAACAAATTTGAGACTATGTTATACCAATTGAAGCCCCTTTGAAAGTAAAATTTATTGAAGTATCAGTATTATCACCGAATATCTTAATGCCTCTAACCAAAGCCCATATTCACTCTTGTTCACACACACACACTCTCTCATAATTTACAAGCCATAAACGCCTTTGACCAAAAAGTTGAGCTTTTTGTGAACTCAAAACAAACAGTTCCCGCCCCTTTGGCTTAACAAGATTACTCAATTTCGGCAGAAATGGGATTAAAAAGAGAAAAAAGCGGCGCTAAAATCCATTATAGCTTTTTGGAAAGTGTAGGATCGAACTATATGATAGCGGGTTTGTTATATAGGATAGTAGACGCAGCCATACGTGGTGCAATGTTTTATTATAATAGCATAAATAAATTTATTTAAGAAGACTTGTAGTTATGTGAATAATTCACTATTAGCTATGATAAACCGTATGTAACTGAAATTATAAATTAACGCATACGAATCCAATGGGGTTTGTCGATATATAATAAAAAAATTATAATGAAATGTAGGTCAGTAGCTTACCTATATTATATACATGCCTCTACTTTCTTACTGGTAAGGTACAGATTTTCTCCACCTGTAACGATCCTGACAAATGTTCCACGCCTCATTTAGTTACATCCAATCAAACATGCTCTTCTAATAGTCATGCTACGTACGCCTTTAGAAAAATTTATATTATTATTACAAAAAGTATGATATTGTGTTCCCATGCATTACCCGTATTGAACTGCATGCCGCTGAATAGCAAAATCATTTAGTAGCCCACAATCCTTCGGATCCATAAAGCCACATAAACCCAAAATTACTTTATTGAGCATTTCTATCAAATCGCTCTTAGACTTTTTCTGTCGGCGAAATTTTATGAAGGCAATTTCGTGTGGCTTAAAAAATCGGTGTTTGTTTACACCAACAATCAGTCCCTACCAAACAAGTGATTAGGCGTGATTGGCGGGTGCAAAAGGTATGGAGTTCGATTCCCGATTATGGTTATTTCGGCGAAAAGATCGCCCTAACCCGACACCGAATTTTAATGAATTATTTGGATCGGCGTTTTTTTTATTTGTTTTACTGCTGCAAGGTCGTTATAAGGAAGTCTATTTTTTACTCACCTCCTTTAATTATTTGATTGTTTTATTTTGTTATTGCATTTTGTGGTTTCTGTGTGGATTTTGTGTTTTTTCATTCTAGTATTGCCGCAGGTATTGCATAGCTCTTAATATTAAGGATTTGCTTATATACCCATACATGTTATTTGTTTACAATTGAAACTTATACTGTAACTAACTTATACTGTAACTATAGCAATTGTGACAGTATTTACATGATACATCGCTGCCAGTCTATCAGTCCACATATTCCTTAACCCTATTACTACATTACTGACAGCAAAAACACAGATAGTTAACACTATACAGCCTAGATCAACACAAGAACTCTAACAGTCTATGTCATACATAATCTTGTTTTTGCAAGGTAAATAATTATAGCAAATAGTAGAAGTGGTCTGTCGGTGTCCGTTGGTTTTTGTGTCAAAATGACATCAAAGTATTTGTGTAACGAACCGATACGGTTATTAGTTTGCGGTGGCCCAAGCCATAATATTTGGCACGATGAGAGATCCGCAGTTCTAAGAATATATAAGAGATATACTCCTATTTCTACAATACCTATACGTTGACCATTCATTTTCAATCTTTTACGGGTTGGTCATATTTCCTCGATAATTTTTAGTTACATATATTTTAATACAACTTTAGTATTACATAATGTTGGTTGTACTTGGCCCAAGACCCAATAAATTGAATAAACTCAGGCAGCTAGTTAGGTTTGTTATCATTCCATTCGTGTTATTTTATAGATACGGAACCAAATAGAATATGAATAAGGCTTTCGTGTATCTCGCCCATTGTGAGGCGCGGTGGTCGGCTGACTTGCAAATATTACGTTTGGCACCCGCCGTGGAGCCATGCGGCCTCTTTGTTCTATCCTCTTTCGGTACTGCGGCTGAATGCTCCAAAGCCTTTGTCAGCATAATGGCCGCTTTGTGTCAATATTTGTTTTATTTGACAATTATTTCAGTTTTTGCTCATATTTTGACAAAAATCGCAATTATCTTGTTCTAATTTCCTATTATTATGTACGATTATTGGTTGTAACCACAATTTTTTGTCAGAGTTGACCAAGAGTTAGGTAAGGTTAATTAAACCGGGGACTAATTTCGTTAAGCAAATATTGTTTCATACTTGAAGATCGTAATAATATAAAATATAATAAACCACATTTCAACTCTTGCTTAATTCTTGAAGAAGCAAACGAAAGTATATTAAAAATTGACACTGCAGTTAATAAACCACTACTTACAATTAAAGTAAACAAAAGATAGGGATTAATTCAGTAAATTTCACAATAAAACTGACCTTCACCTATAAACGACGCTAGGTGCTGACTTTAAGAAATGTGTGTTCCATTTGTCTGTACAACACTATAGCAAAGATGTAATCATCATAAATGTAAGGTATTCTATTCAAATCTCCCATATGTAACACCAATCCTTATATCCAACGTCCCTGAATTAAAATACGAAAAATTATATCAACAAAAAGAGGCATTCACATATCAAGGATAGGTCGGTCACGCAAGGTCCCGGCTAAAAAGTTTGTATAGCAACAGGAACTCCTTTTAATAGATTTGTGGTGAGAGTAATTGGTATGCAATTAGGCTGCTGCAAGGAATGCCTTTTTTGTCTTTGTAAACTAATTTATTGGCTTTTTATTGATTTCTGTTGTGTAGATGTGGGGTAGGGCTGAGATTGGATGCATTAAAGGTGTTGTAAACAAAATACGAATACACAATATGAAAATACTACTTGTTGATATTGAGTAACAAAATACGATCTGCGCAGCAGGAAGACTCAAAAAAAACCAAGTCAATTTGCTTAATTAATATTTATTACAAACTATATCTTAATTCTAAACTACACTAGTGATTCCGTTCGAAGTAGGAACAAGAATGAATAATTGTGAGAATAAAAATATGAGCTGACATAAAAATGCTGACGAGGATTCCGTGTAATAATAATCGTTAGCGGTCCATGAGGTGTGAGCAACATTGTAGATGGTGGGATTATGTGAGCAACTTTGTAGATGGTCGGATTATGTAAGTCCTCCACCCCCAGATCAGCAACTATTCATTTTCAAATGGAAAGATGCTGGCGTGTTTCTTGTTATTTTTAGCGGTTGTCCTTCTATTCGATCATGTATGTTGGTGATATTCAATTGAGGTGTTCGTAGTAGACATTTGTTCGGTATCTTTGCTAGGTAAGTTCCTTCGACTTGGGTATATGATTGTTTTTCGCAATATGTTTGGATCTTGATGGTTTTCGGAAAGCTGATTACGTATGTCCTGTCGTCTAGTTGTTCCATTGCTTCTTTTGATTAGCTATTTTATTATATTATTTGATTAGATTGATTGGGGCGTGATGATTTCATGGAAGCAATCATGATCTGTGCGAATCTGCAGCTGTGTGGTTTCTGAGCAGAGAAAGTGCTCTTCTATCTTCGGGCATTCCTCCTGGATATACACAAATGAGTCCTTGGCTGTGGCTATTAAAGGATGGGGAGGAATAAAGATTTGGTTTTGTTTGTTAGGGGCAATGGCTATGCGGTAAAGGGTGTATATAGTGGGTGAAATTATTATTGGTACTTTGAAAATTATAACTACTTGCTTATCTATATAAAAATATCCTGACTTAATAATGTCATAATACTTCCTAAGTTCTATATCAAGAACACGATCGTTCTCGTATAGTTTTTTCATCTTAATTAACATATTCCTAAGGGTATTTAAATCTATCATCGAATGATGAGTGCTCTGAGAGCGTATAAAAACTAAATTGTTTTTTAATCTTAATAATTCATTAAATAATTCATCTATATTTTCACTAATCACTGTCATTACTTGAGAAAATCTAGCATATCTTAATATATCATTAGAAATAGTTAAGTTCATTGTCTTACTAAGCTTACGTTGATTTTTAATAATATCCGATAGTATTCTATTATGTTCTAGCATTAAATCTTTATTTAAACTTATATGACTAACTTATGTCGGCGATTCTGACGCGATGCAGAATCACTCAACGACTTACTACTAGGTACTAACTATTTTATAAAACTTAAAGGATAGGATAGGATAGGATTAATAGCACACAATACAATGAATCGATTTGAGTACTCACAGTATCATGCCGCTACCTGCTACCGCTACCGCTTGGTTTTCTTGGCGTATCGATTGTTGGATACTATCTCCCTGTCTGCTTGCTCGTAGTTCGGATATTCGTTTCGGGACTTGAAAGTCACCCGGCGTGAGAACGCGATCGCGGGATCTTCCGGAAATCTGGACACGTTCGCGAACCGTACCGCGAATATCCTACCGACTGCGCCAAATACGATCTGCGCAGCAGGAAGACTCAAAAAAGTCAATTTGCTTAATTAATATTTATTACAAACTATATCTTAATTCTAAACTACACTAGTGATTCCGTTCGAAGTGGGAACAAGAATGAATAATTGTGAGAATAAAAATATGAGCTGACATAAAAATGCTGACGAGGATTCCGTGTAATAATAATCGTTAGCGGTCCATGAGGTGTGAGCAACATTGTAGATGGTGGGATTATGTGAGCAACTTTGTAGATGGTCGGATTATGTAAGTAACAAATAAATACTATTCAATTAGGTATCTACCTACATAAATTTAATTATTTACATATTAAATAACTGTATGTAATTTTTTTTCTCTCAAAGGTGTGATCTCGTCATTACTCTTTAATTAAGTTTTCAGATTGTACTTCATATCCCTCTAGTATGTTGGTAAATACCATTACCATTACCGTTATATATATATACCATTACCAATACCAATACCAATACCATTTTGAAGTAACAAATACATACAAAAAAGAAAGTCTGCTTGTATCATATTTGTTTAGTAAATGAAACTGTGCAGATTGTCAGCTAGTTGTTATCATTCAATATTCATGAAATTAATTTCTTTCTAATTCAAATTTTGTTTAAAATCAGCTGCACGCAGGAAGCCATGTTTTATTGATGTTTTTTTATTTAATTCGCCACTGATAAAGGAAGGTGTGAATTATGCCCCGCGGCCGAAATCAACACTCTCGCTTTTACACATTGATTTGATAATTTCTTGTTAGGAATAGATCTAAGATATAATAGAATTAATATGTTTGTTTGTTTCATATATAAACAAAGAAATCTGTACTAGATCGTTGAACGAGTAATTTGTTATAAAAAAAGACTGTATCATTCGCATAATCATTTATCAACGATAAAGTTAAGTACAAATGTAAGTAATTTTACTATCGATGTTCATAATTTTGATGTCAAACATCACAAATGAAATGTCCATAAAGATATTCTACATACATATAAATCACGCCTGATTCCCTGTAGAGGGGTAGGCGGAGATCAATAATCCCCATTTGTTCCTATCCTGACAGACCACGTTCGCTTCATTGACACTCATACAACTTCTCATACTCTATGCTATAAATATTTATCATTACAACCATAACCGATGAATATTTCAAGTAAACCCGTGTACAAGAACTAGTGAGATTGAAATGAAAGAAAGGGTTAATTCTTTGATCTTGGTATAATCGCTTGATTACAGCTATCAACACCTTTTGTTTAGATTTAATTGGGTAATGGGCCGCTGACAGCTTCTGACGGGGGATCACGCCCGTCTCTCTGAAGAGAGGTAGGCAGAGATCACGGAACCCATTTTTCTACTTACAAGCGTAAAATATTCAACTACTATAGATAACATTACAAGAAATCAGCAATACATAATATATGAAGTAATGGAAATGAAATGAATGTAATTTCGGAATACTTGCAGACTATTTGGAAGGTAAAAATATACCATATGTACCATAGTTGAAGTAAATGTTTTCAGATCTTATAGTTTAATATTTACTTATATAATATACTAATAATAGTTTACTTACTACTTTTAATAATTGAATCATATAATACAATTTTTATTATTTACTACAAATGTTTTAACCAAACTTAATTATTTCAGCAGCATTTCAATTACAATTTTACTTTGCATTTAGTGTCTAGCTGTTGATATAAAACCTCCTGTGGTATTCAGGTCATTATGGACACAAGTTGAAGGTCATTCCCATATTGTGCCAATAATTATATTTATTCCAAAATATCCCTTTTGTTGACTAAAAGTATAACAAAACTTAACCTACTTTTGATGAATCAGTAACCTACATAAAAAGGCATTGTTTAATAAAACCTCTTTCGTTGCAAACGTTTATTGAAGAAGTTTACGAATGAAAAGAGGTTGTAATTAGAGATTGGGTGAACGGTATTTGTGTTGGGGCTTACCGGTTTTATTGATCCATAATTTAATGTAATTCATTCGAAATTTTATCTATCTGTAATATATTTTATATTTTCATTGGTGGTACATATTTTATTACTAAATTTATGTCAATGTTAGCATTATTTAAATTTGTAAAATCGTACATAAAAACCGTACTTAGAAAATAATATTAAGTATTTAAAACAGTATAAGTAATTAAAAAGAACTATTTAAGGTATACCTTAGTACTATAATGAAAAACTTTAACTATACCGGTAAAGATGCCTCAATTTGTAAGTCGATACCGTTACCGTTTATTTAAATATACCGCGTCCTTAATTATTGCACTGAATAGAAAACAGGTGAATTCAACTTGGCTTGTAAATAGAGGTACATGTGAAAGAAGTTACTCAATTCATCCTTACAAATATTTAACAGGTAATTAATTACATACTTAATTTGGAGTTTTGTCACCACTGCATTATAATTTTTAAAAGAATATGAAATTATTATTTTTTGTTATGATTCTGTACTTGGGACTTTTTCAATGTGTTGTAAGCGGTGTAAAACTTCTTGAAGTGCTTATGTCTACTTATTCCTTGGAATAGGTTAATTATGATTAACAATACTTAGAAATTATTTTTATTTATTTATTTTTAATATCTATGAGTTATTAAATTGCTGGCAGATTGAACAGAAACTTGACGCAATAAAACTTTGAGGATCATTTCCTATATATTTTAGTTTATTTCTATGTTTTAGATGTTAGTAAAAAATGCCTCCCACGTAGTTTTTCTATCTCACCAAAACACACCACACTTTTGGTGTCAAAATCCTCCCATTTCGCCACCGCCTTGTAATTTCACTAAATACTTAATATCCTGCCTCTAATAGGGGTTGATAGAACCTATTCCTGAGAGGAATCTTTTCATAAATAAATAATAATTACGGTAACAACCGTTACGGTAAAATTACGGTAAAAAAACATGTTGTGTGCAGGAAATTGACAGGAAGTTTTTATTCCCAATTTTATTGACATACTCATCACTTGGAAAGACAAGTTAGACTTTTAGACTTACAGTATCCAAGTGTATCATCGCACAAGAATAAAAATAAATACTCTTTTGCTACTGGATAAGCACCTAGTTAATTTATTGTAATCCAATTGTCTGAAACTGAGAATTTTTAATATCTGTAACTGTTAGATTTTGGTAAGTAATATGTAGCAACTGCACAGAAATTAAAAAAATATGTAAGTACATACGCTAGGTGAATGTTGCACTCATGCTTAGATGCGGTATGTTATATTATTCTTTGCGGTATAGTAATTTCTGGTATCCATTACCGCAGTGGGTAAATACGTATTTGCGGCCTTATCAAACTTATTTTTTACCATATTACTTATATAGTATCATAAACGAACGCTGTAAGAGATGTTCCTCGTGATATATACGCGCGAACTAAAGTTACAGTAATAAAATAACGTACCCCTTTCATGTCAAACATGGCAGTTTTATTATCTTAACTTATTGTTAAAAATCTCGTACGAATTTTGGCTAAATAAGTGATGAAGAAAGCCGTCTCCATAAATTGCCTTATTACTAATTTGGATATTACGACTTCCGCAGCCAGCGCTCATTATGCTAATCCTCTGCTTATTCACATTAAAAACTGCAGCTTCGTAACTTAGTAACTTATAGATTGCTATGGAATAATATTGGGTTTGAGTTTGCCTCGAATCTATCTGTAGGCACATAAATTTATGATGCTAGTTATGGGTAAGCTTCTATAAAAGACGATAAGCTTCATCGCATCAAAGCAGCTGATTAGTCTCTAAAAAGTCCCAAACTATCTCGGGACACAAATTACGAATTAGTAATCATATAATCGGAGGAATAGCTCAAGGCCCATAGCGGTTTGTGTGGTCCACAGCCACTAGTCTACAACGAAATATTGGAACAATCAAAATTAGCATAATTTCACAAACTACATCTTTATCCAGTCGGATGATGGACGACGCCAGAAGCCCACTCATCCCTCTCAGACATCGCGCCGTGAATAATTTATTAGCTGCAGGTTAACACGTTGGTTGCGCATGTACCGAGTTTGATAGTTTCAGAGGGGTTAAAATACTTAACTGTAACGAAATTTATAATATGTATGTACTTGTATTTTATTATTATCTAAAATTTGTTTCTAGATATTGATGTTTAATTTTAAAGATATGATATTACATACAATATTTCGATTTACTTTATATTTTATAACTATGCTGGTGATTAATAGATATAATTCAAAATCAAAATGTTTTCTAGTTTGGGACCCGATTTTTAGCGTTGGATTAATCTATACTATGTTTATTTTTAGTAATAAGTCACATTAATGTAGTAACTTTTTTTTACAAGAGAAATAAACAATAAAATCTAGATTCAGTTTTCAAAATATCTTTGGAAAATAGCTAATAGTCAGCTATAGCTAATCTAATAGTCAAAACTCGAATAAAAGTTAAATGCTTGTATGCAACCACGAGACGAGAATAAATATTTTACAGCGGTGCACCTGACATGTTAACGTAATAGATTAATCGGCTCTCTATTAGTATGATTATTTATGAATATTATAAATTAGGACAAAATATTCTGTTTACGAATTAGCAACCCGTTGTTTGGTTTTGATGATTAAGTGATTTGCTTAATATAGTTATAATGTATCAAATTCATTTTGCCACTGATGGATAGAACCCATATTTACGAGTTTATTATAAAAACATTTTTAGGGTTTATTAAGGATTGGTAACGGGTTAACAGAATACTAGTGGTATATGATATATAGTATTTTTACACATACATACATGACGCCCGATTCCCTGTAGAAGGGTAGGCAGAGATCACGGATCCCCATTTAACTTCTATCGTAAACTTATTTCAGTATATTATTTTCTGACTATCATGTCTTATTGGACCGATACCCACGTAACCAACCATCCTTCCATTTTACCAACATATATTACTTTTGTCAACCTACTAACATTAATCCGCATGACATGTCGTAACTATCGAAGCATTTTTGAAACAGATTATACTGTATTAATCTATCTTATACTCTTACTTATAGTGAGCGAATACATTGTCAGCAAAACCTTCATTTTCTTCGGATTAGGAAATAATAATCAGTGTATGTACATACCTAACTAAGATTAATAATTTGCCATTTGGCAGGGATACTATATACCACATTATACATTGGTTCCTGATTCTCTGACAACAATCTTTGGGATGTTGTTGTCAACCCTTTGACTACCCTAAACGGATCATGGAGCGTGAGTATGTTATATTTTGACTTTATAGACCCGTTACGTTAGTAACGGGATACTTGCACAAGACTATTCTCAAAAAACCCGTGACCTGCGAAGGGGTGCGTAGATCGGGTTTCCGCTAACCTCGGGGGCTCAGGTTCGTTCCGGGTGGATTTGTTACTTCCCTTTAGCTTTTTGTGGTTAAGAAATTTGCTTGGGTTGGTTTTGATAGTAAAAGATAGTAAAAAGTAGTATGTGTCCTGTGCTACTCTGACTCGTACCTAAAGAAAATGCTAAATGCCCTTTATCTTGGTATGTCGTAAAATACGATAAACGGATTGGGGTAAATTGAATGTATGGGACGATGAATAGCAACCTGTTATCGAAATTCTATACTAATACGATTACAACCCCAATCAATACATGCTGTAAGTGTAAGTGTTTTGTCGACCTCGTAACGAATTAAGTAACGTGATGTCTTGTATTACATAGATACATACATTTAAGATGTGGTTAGGTAAATCGAGTTGAATATAACAGTACGAGTATATTGATAGAATTTGGAATGTGGACAAACAATAATGATAAAGAGTTACGAAATAAGTTTATAGAGCTACGACGGGAGGGTAAGGTTGGAACAGGAAAAGCATTTTATAATACATAGAGATCAAAACCACCACATCTAGAGGCGGCTTTACGTTCCTGAAGAATCGAAGAGAAAATATACAGATATCTGTGTAGGTGAGAGATATTTGACAAATATTATATCATCGCAACTGATAACCTCTATGTCATAGTGTCGCACTCATAGCCTTGCTTAGACTAAACTAAATCACTTTGTAACTATAGCATATTATACTCTTCATCATTTTAAAGCACCCGTTATAGAAAGTAAAATATTAACTCGTTATATTTTAATCCAATGATTTATCATGTTAAATAAAAATGTTTCATAGCCAAACGACATATTGTGTCATTATAAACTACTCTTAGGCGAATCGATGCTGCCTATTCCAGCGAGATATAAAGGCGTAATCCTTGATCAAGAGACACGAAATTCAGATGGAAACAAAAAACATGTCCAAACATTCAACGGGATCTCAATTCTGTTTTTTTATCTTTTTTTTAGTTTACGCATCATTAAGCCTCGGAAATAATGCATTCAGATCTATCCGATATACCTGTGCAGCAAAAAGGTTCTGTCGGTGGAGGTTTTGGTGGATTATGCGTTTAGGGACTAGTAGATTGCAAGTAGCTGTCTATGTAGATAATGCACTTACGTGGACACGTTCATTTACTTATATATCTGAAGGATCATTGGTCAATATTTATGAGCAATGTATGAGTTATATATACTGACAGACATATATATTCTACTGTAATGTAGTTAACGGCTTAATGGTTTACTTATACAACAACATATTGTTTGAAATTCCTGTAGTGGTAGCCACAAATTACAAGACTACTATCAACTGATCTTTGTTATGGTATTTAGCGACACTAAGCCAACAAATTACGAAATAGTCAACATAAAACCAGCCTATTAGTAGACCTGCAAACCATGACAACTTCGTAGAAATAGTCAAATTTCCTCACGATGTTTTCGTTCACCATCCACTATAAATCATAAAGCTGCCTTCACACGATAAGGCAGTGTTCCCGTGGTGCTAGCAAGTGCATGCGAAGTAGGCCGTGTGTAGTGGGCCTTAAACAATCCCTCGCAGCAAGTGAACTCAGACCTCACACTGACCGACAGGAACATGGATGTGTGAATGGTGTGGATATGGCTTTTAGGTACCAGAGTTTTTATAGATATGAAGTTCTATATGATCAGAAAATGTTTTTCATATTTCTTATCTTTTCATGTTCCGATCAAGATAGAACCTTCAGAAAATAATACATATCGTTGCTATGAATGAATACTAGCACAAACAAACATATACTTGTATCTTATAAGATCACACACTCTACGTAGACAGAAAGAGATAATTATGAAAATATGTAGTTAATTTTTGCATGAATTCTTAAAACTTAGTCTCATTGATTTGATAAACTTTCCGACACAATAATTCATATTATACATGTTTAATGATGAATTAACTTAACTATCTAGTAGATACATTTATGGTAACTCTAGATCCGTTGATTTCCAATATTTACCATGCGTATTTAATTATAATGTGACCGTTTTATTTCCTAAATAGAAAAAAAAATTATTGTTTAATAATTAACAAAATAATGCAACGCTTGACACTACCACCTCCACATTTCTTATCTCCATGGTCGCACTTAGGCCACCTACCACTACAGTTTAGAGTTACACGCTGCCCCAACACTGAGCATGTCACTTCGCGGCTCTGGGATCCCCATTCAACCATTTAGCCTTCATTCATTTACCTACATCAGGTGCACAAGCCCTGAAAAGATGGGCAGAAGCTAGGGTACTAAAATTGTTTGAGATTTTGGCATATGAATTAGAATTTATACTGTTTTTCTAGGATAAAATAAAATACATTGCTCCTTTCTTCGCCAAATAGAGGCTAAAGGATTGAGCAATTAAATTTATCGGATGATTAGTTAGCTATTTGTAATAAACTTTGTATAACCTTGATTGCTCTTGTGTAAAAAGTTATCGAGGCCTTTTCCAGATTTCATTTTATCTTAAAGTGTTGTATGAATGTATTTTAAAAAATTAAGTTACTATGGGAAACGCACTTAGATTTTAATTAAATTAAAAAAGCTGCTTTGTTCAATAAATTAATTGTATACCTAAACAATTTATATCAAATGCATACAGTGGCATTCTAAAACAGTAAAATATCTAAATTTCAATCATTGATTAATCGACTATCGCATCCCATTAGTTAAAAATAGTAAACGGACCTTTTGAGTTCGAAGCCGACATGCTAATCTGTCAAAACGCAACAAAAGCCTCCAAAACAATTGCATCGGAACAAACCCCGAGCCTCGAATTAATGATGATTGCCCCCAAATTACTCTCTCCATCCCTTTCCCGCCCAGCGACCCTTCCTATCACCTTTCCCTGTCCCCCGTCACTCGCGAATCGGGACTCTATATAAAGGCGGCAGGTAGGCTTCGGATTTCAGAACCTTTTCGACTCCCAACCCGAACGGAGGTAAAATGGCGACCGAGACTTACGGACATCGCGTGCTCTTTTCCGAGAAGGAAATGTTTCCGAGCGACATCATGATGGAATACACGGACGAGTGCTACCTCTCCTGGCCGCGATCCCCTGACTCTGGCCGCTCCAGCTTGGAACCCACACCATCAATGGATGGACATCATCAGGAGTACACCAGCATCGCTTACCGGGGACTGAATGAGAGAGAACTGAGTTTGGAAGATAGTTCAGAGGACGCGGAAATTCTTGAGTCCGGTAAAAGAAGAGGCAGAGCTACGAGTGCCGCTGTGTTAAGAAGGAGAAGATTGGCAGCTAATGCCAGGGAGAGGAGACGGATGCAGAACCTGAATAAGGCTTTCGATAGGCTGCGGGGACATCTCCCTTCCCTGGGAGCGGATAGGCAGCTCTCTAAGTATGAAACACTGCAGATGGCTCAAACGTATATTGCGGCGCTTTATGAATTGCTTCAGTGAAATGGTATGTAGATTATAAGTTATCATCCACCAGTATAAGTAATGTAATCACGCAATTTTTAGATCTTTTTATAAAAATTTGTACACGAATTTAAATATTTATAAAGAGCTTGAAATGCCAGTAAAAGTAATTTGTAATTCACTTAACTTAAATAGTTGCTTACCTTGATTTGAATAGATTAGATTTTGATAAAACAATGAATTAGATATACAGGGATATTTATCGTATTGTAAGTCTCTTGTACCAGTAAATACTCACGTTACCAAGTACCTATTAACTTAGTAATAATACTTTTTTATTCTTAGAATACGCAACGAACTTTTGTAAAATTTAATTACTTGTGAAGTCAATTTTGAATTAAGTTTTGCTTAAATTGGAAACTTGGTCAAATTACCATTATTTTAGTAGTTGTTAGATGAATTTTACGCTTAGTAATGTTAAGAATTATTCGCTGATGCTAATCCCAAATTGTCAATTATGTCCGTCCTGCCAATTAGTATTAATAATAAAATAAGTAGGTATAGCAATTTGCCTAGGCTTGTAATAAATCTATGTTTTATTAATTTTCAATTTTGTCACGATTGTATTATTATTTTCTTATCTAAACATGAAGTTTGCTTGTTTTGTCAATGAATAGATTTTCTGTTTTGCATTGGAATTAGGTATGATTTCAATAATGTAAACCAATGTGCTAAAATTTTAAAGAAACTGTAATTTTTTAAGAGATTTAAGATTTAGTAATTACATGTGAATAGTATTGTAAATTCTTAACTTTTTTCATTAATCACGTATTTTTTTCTTTTTGTATAAAAACACATCGTGCCTATATCAGTATTATTTTGTTTGTCAATTATAGAACCCGAGACCTTAAATACGAATTAGCTTATTGCCCACTGAGCCTCAATGCTTGCCAAGTTAGAATTAAGTACAAGTTGTTATTAGTTTAGTAAAGTGTATAGTGTTAGTGGTAAGTAGACTTTGAAATTAGAAGGCTGTTTAGTATAAACCTGCTATGTAAATAAATGAATTATGTTTGGAATTAATATGTTGGAATTTTATTTAACTTACATACACATATGATATGCACCAAACATACATTTTCCAGATAACGACCAAACACCAAACAAGAGTGACATTATATAAAAGTTACTATAATTTGATAGAGATAATAACGGAAATTCGTGAATGCTGTTTAGTTTTCCAAACCGCAGAGGTTCAGACATACACATTTATGTTTATAATCCCATATAATAATACACGGCAGTTAATCCGCTTAAATATTGATTTGATTACTTTATCATAGGTAGCATACACATATTTATATATATAGCATTTCCTGAACTTCAAAGTGGTCAAAGCGTAGCCAGGAGTAGAACACAAGAGCTTTGAATAAAAAAATATCGCGCCTGTGATAAATCAACTAGCGAATCTAACAAATATTAATGATATCATTAATACGTTTATTCAATAAAAAAGTCATGAACTAGTCATGGAATTTAATAAAAACTTACGAGTATTTGCATATTCACTGTTGCGGTATATGAATTTTGCTTTAATATAGAATTTTATAATTATACGTTACACGAATATACATCAAAGCCTCTTTACCCTAAATGGGTTGACTTGATTTTGGCAAATGAACAAACAAATAATGCTCTTAGAAAGATGGTATGTCCGTCTAAAAACTCAACATATTACAATTCTATGCCAAGAAAGAACACCATGTCACCAACAAGCGCTAACTGTTGCCTATTCCAAAACCATTACTTTTACAAAATTACCATGTTACAGTCAAGTAATCTAATCAGTAGCATCTGATCTCTCCTAGGCCCCACATTGCATCCCTCAGTCACTTTTACGAGGCCTCGAGCATCTGCCCTGCTTTGCATACCGCCCTGCCGTTTCGCTGACTGATTGTCTTGTCAAAGTGAGGACCCACCTTTGATTCCCGGTTGATGTAACGTTTCGATTCGTACTGAATTTGTATTGTCTTTTGAAATGTATAAATGAATTCCATTAATATAGAATGATGACAAACATATTGAACTGTAAAAACTCTATACAATATAAACATGTACATGTATTTATATCGCTATCGGTATAAGAGACTATCAATTGCCATCTAGATCGACCTTGGCAAATCTCTTTTGCTTACTTCTCGTACATGCTTTATGACTTACTATTCACAATCGCATAACATAAAGGCATAAAGTGTTATGCAAAGATTTTAGTTACTGGTAGTATTCATTCCTACTTATAATGAGAGTAAAAGTGTGTGTACGTGTAATTTAAGACAAAAGGAGGGTTACATAACAGAGCAACGGATACAAATGCATAGCAATGAGATCGAAAAGTACATACATACTTACATACAATACATGCCCTATTCCCCGCCGAGGGCAAAATAGTAACAATAAAATAAGAAAAAATAAGTAAAGATGTTACAAATTACATAAAAAGTGTTAATGAATACTTGTCAAATTGTAGAAAATTCTCCATTTTGTCGGAATCTAAAAACAAATGATTACATGTTACATAATAATTAGAACATCATCCTAACACTTAAAAAGCGATATCACAATTCGCTATCAAATCATTAGTTCTAGAAGTGTGTCTTCCGCATTATAATTAAATGTCTGACGTGTGAACTGTCAAAATGTGCTGTCAGATTTGACAGCTCTTTTTAATCCTTGTAACGGCTTAATTGCGAGGTTCTGCAGGTGACAGGTTTATTCTGCTCAACGAAAGTAAGATAATATTATGCTTTAAGCTTACAATATGATATATACAATTTCTTATCAGTTAAAAATGTAAACTAAAGCTTTAGTAACGTATTTATGTACCAAGATTCTAACTAATTTCTTGCGGCAAAGACCCGTAATATGTATAATTATATAGATATATGTATGCAAACTACAAATTTTTTTGGAGTGAAGAGAAACAAGAATAAGGACAACATCACCTGAGCATGACGAAACTCCATTGAATACTAGTCTCTTAGTCACATCCTACTACATGCTAAGAGAAAAGCCAACTAAGTTAACCTAAAACTTATTTTACCTAACTACATACGAATCGCAGAATCGACCAACACATATCCACCGATATTTTGTATCGAGTCATCGCATCGCGATTCTTTGGCGATTAATCGCAACTTCACAAAGGTATCATTATTGAAATAACAGGATTTGTTACCGATATCATCGTTGACGGCTCTGTTTGTTATTACGGGAGATTCTTACGCACCTTCATATTATATAATCATATACATGATTCTCGAAATGGTAGACAGGACTAAGGTTCTGTACAGCACCAACAGTAAATTACTATAGGTCTTTTGTCACCTAATACAATTTAAAATACTATAACATAACCATAAGTTTTCAGTCTCATAATGATCTCCAAGGCATCCAAACGACAGTATTGTACAGAATCAAATCCATAAACGTGAATGTGTAAATAAATATGGCGATTCCTATGCATTATTGAAACTCCTTAGAAAAGTAACTATAAGCAATACATAACTTGATGTACCCTAACAAAGCAATAATAAAGAAATTTAGAATCTAATCTCTGAAAAATAAGGTTCGTTTTGACTCAGCACTGCCTCTTTCATTGAACAATTGCACGGAGGCTGCGTACTCAGCACCGAGAGCTGTGATTGGTCAATGAACGACCAATGGCAGAGCATAGTCACGGAGGTCTATTACATTGTTTGAATTTGGAAGGTATTGTCACAGTGTATTGTTTACGTGTGACAACAAATGGTGTTATGTAAAATTATAAGTAAGATATTCCAAGTTAAGATTTTAGGGTTAATAAATATACTCTACAATGCGATATGGAATATCATTTGTCACGTTGGGTACTTACTATAATATGGTTACCCGTAGGTTTAATGACACCATACTTTATTCAGTTCGAAATCATATGTTCGTATGTAGAATCAAAGATAAGTTGCCCATATACTCGTAACTATAGTTTATTATTGGGTTACTAACCCTCTGCATATTTAAGGGAATTACGGTTGAGACTAATACACCTGCCTCTATACCTCTGTTTTAACTCAAAGCCGGTAAAAAGTCATAATTAAGTAATTATTTCATTATAATAAGTAAAAGTGTTATGTTATGTCTAAAATACAAAAAGTTGTGGAGTGTTAAAATATGTTGTTATTAGACAACTAATAATTAACTAATCAACATTCTATATTATTAGGATTTGACACTTAATAGTAGAAGTAAAGTATATATTATATTACTAGATAATAGTAATATCAAAAAACATTTCTTAGAGGTAGCATTGTATTAGCAGTAATATATTATGATGATTAAAAAGACGATATATTTAAAAATATTGTTATTTCGATATTATTAAACTAAAAACCACCGAAAATGTAAGAGTATTTCCTTTTTTGGATATTATATGTACGAGTATGTATGCATGCGAAATTGTTGTCTCGTTTGAAGATTGGTGTAGTATTAATGTATACTAAATGTAGTATCAGTAATTATGTGAAACCCGTTGTGCAGTATCAGTATAAAATGTGCTGGAAAGCATTTACCCTTATTAAATTAGTGGAGATCTTTCGTACTTGGGCCATACAGCGCCTGCATTCAAGGGTCAGCCCCATTAAGTAATCAAGTAACGCACTATCGCTTAATGAAGGGATGGGATCGCTTATTCGATAGTTGCTAGGTATCGATAGAATATAATGCATTGTGAAATTATTTTACTTTTAGTTAAGATAAGATAGCAATCATTTTAGGTATCTTGAATGTAGTATGTTAGTAGTACCTAGCCATAGGATTCAGATAATCTATTTAAGATAGATTTTTACTACTCTTATATATCATCAAACCCATGATAAGCTTTTCGCTGCTCACATGACATGACTAATATTCCAGAGATATTGGTAGGTTCAAATATGGATTTGCTTCTCACCGATACTTTAAATATTATATATCAACCTACGTCATGTCAACACAAAACAAGACTAATTCTGCTATTCATATCGAAAACCGCAAAACACTTAAATATCGATACTTCGACAATCTTTCGTTACTCCACATCCCTAGCAGTGTTTCAAAGTTTCGTTGGCGATCGGACAGGCAGGAAGCCCTCGCAATTATTCTGTCTCTGCCAACCTCGTGGAGGCTTCAAATTGGGATATACGCACCTTGAGGTGGGCCAGACATCACCCGCTCTCAATACGAGTCAAATATCTCGACCTAGTCTGGGTTATATGTAGCTAAATATATGTATTTCTTCCTGGCATGTAAATATATGTCATCTGAAATTGAATGAAACTGAAGCAAAATAAAAAATATTACCTTGTTCTTATTACCATTGTTTCGTATGAATTCACAATCACAATACTCGTGCTAAAAAGTGACCAAGGAGATGATTTCATGTCTCCAATGTTCTGACCATAACGAAGGAAATAAGAAACGTAAATGGTTATGGAGTAGGTATAATGTAATTAGTTGGGTTTTTCTCTGCATAATGTAAGATGTGACCTAGGCTATTTCTTAGATATATTTGAGCTAATCTTTAAATCTTTAGTCAACAATGACCTAAATAGAACGATGGTTTTAAGTAATGTCAGTATAAAACAGTTATGTAGTAGAATCCCAGTTCATTGAAGCCACTTTTTATTTCCTAACTTTTTACTTTTTATTCGGACCCCGCCTCCAAATAAAAAACCTAAAAAGGAAAGAAAGATTATGCTACCGACTTTAATATCCTACAACACACCCCCTTAACGAAGTTGTTTCCATCATGATCTTATTAAAAACGCCATTATTAATTGTTAAGGAAGATGTATTAATTAGTATTAATCAAAAATAATGTAGGAAGTGGGATATCCGTTACGAAATATTAATCGGTTTGGCTGCCCCACAAGTTGAATTAATTCATATTATTGCTTAAGGTATTTAACCTCTTTCAGGGTGGACGGATTTTTTACAATGGGATTTCTGGTGACATCAATAATGTTGGTGAAATGTAGATATCATTTTATAAAGTAAGTTTGACACAACTACAAACCAAATTGATAATAGACGACATAAAAAAGAGTGACGATATAAGTATCTACGTATAATCTCTTAAGGTGTATGAATGTTCATTAGGCGATGCTGGTTGGGCTTGGTCGGGAAAAAAAATGAGATAGTAGTGATGTCTGTCTACCCCTCTAGAGATGGGCGTGATGTGTATGTGTTTCTTTTGATTAATTTTCCGAGAATTCCGAACTATAACTATGTCTTAGTTTTTTGTCCTACTTACACGGTAGTCAAATCTCTGAGATCTCGTAGGTTGTATATCAATATTTATGGCTAATTAAATGCTCTCCCTAAAACTTATCTTAGGACAAATCTCCTATCTGATGATAAATAAAAGTACCATAAGAGATTGTTTTCTTGTTGGGTTCCGTATGGTTGGTTAAACTTTAAATTGTTATATACATCGGGTAGGTAAAAAGGAAGTAGACACTTTTCATTATAATTTTTATATATAAACTGTGTTATAAGTGATAATGATAAGTGAAGTGTTAATTGGCTTCAGAGTTCCTGCTGTATCTTTGTTTATGTATGAAAAAATTGTATTATGTAATACGCATAAAATTTCTGAAAAGAATGCTTTTAGCATCGATTACTTGTTTTAAATTCATTACATAGAATAAAATCACAAGCCTAATACTCTAAGGAGCATTAACCCTCAAATAAAAATTATATATGTTTTTAAGTTTCAACAGTCACAACAGTACCCTAAACTGAGCGAGACAGCGCTCTACGTGGATGCGGAAACGGCGAGTCTCTCTCTTCCGGCTGGAGCAGGTGACACCAAATTTATTCCCCATTTCTCAAAGGAGGATTTTACATAAAACATGATATGGGACTCAAATGGAAAAGGGACTAAGAGCCTAGGGTGTAAAGTTTTAATATGGTAAAGGTTGTATCTATTTAAGTACAAAAATAAACCTACTATTTTGTCTTAAATAAACAGCATTTGACATACTACTAGTCATATTGGATGCTGACTGGTGAAATATGAGCAGGTCATTAAAACTCCTGACTAATTGGAAATATATAAAGGTCATCAATTAGATGTCGCGATAGTCATAGTAATTAAATTGATCAGTGAACTAATATCCTTCGTATTAAATTTACATACTGCCAGTTAGTTCCTTTTGGATCTACGGCCCTTAAACGATATTCAAAAATTCGAAACGGCTTTTTAAATATGGCAATCTTTTACTTTGCGGTTTGACAGTTGACAGTTTTATTTGTCATCGCCATTATTTATGTGCCACTGAACAGGGCAAGATGCAATATTAAGTTTTGTTCAATTTTGATTTATCCTGTTTGTGTTCTAAGACCATTTGTGATTTATGAATGATTCGTAGATAATTTATTATGTTCACGCCTTGGAACATAGTTTTTTGAATGATAGACTAATATGTAATATTTTGATTTATAGTTAAAAATAGTAAGTTATATAATCATAACTTTTTGATACTGAAACTATATATTATTTATTTATTTCTCTCTCATTACCCAATACTAGCATTTGCGATTATGTACCATTTATTAAAGTATACAGGTAGCTACTTACGCATACTCAATCAATGTTCCCTAACTAATATTACTAAAACATAAATACATCATAAAAAGTGACATTTTCTCGTTCTGTATCTACTTTATTGATTGAGTTATTTAATAGCCATTTATTAGCATTAGGTATTTTTACCTGAATATCATTGTAATGGGCTTTTTTAAGAAAGGCATGCAAGGATTGATGCTTATATTTGTTTTCTAAAAAGGATATAAATTATCTTACTACTTCTTGGGATATCGTGATTTGGTATGCTATGATAACTAACCACATTTGACGTTGAATAGATATATGCTATTTTTTTATAAGTACCTTTTGTTGATGTTATAGTGATCACGCATACCATACTCTACCACATTATGTAGATAATAACATGATGTTCTTATTTGCTGCGTTTTCTTATATGAGGTACTCTTGAGTTAAAGGCATATCAAGTGTCTAATCACTCGACAATTACTTCTCAATTATCTTTAGCATTATTAAAGTAATTATCTAGTGACATCGATTAGTTCGTATATTACCCCATCATTAAATTCGAATCCATCGATATACCGCAATACTTCTAATACAACATTATCTGTCATAAATTGTACAGGTGAAAAATCTCCATAGGGAACCGCCGACATGCCGATAACATCACTACCTCTGTCATTTCACCATGTCATCGTAAAATAAAAAAACTAATATACAAATGGCCGTATCGAGATGCGAAAGTGTCGGCGACGAACGAAATCCCACATAAATATGAGTAGGCCCACTCTATGTCATCTAGACAAAAAGGTTACATAAAAACGGCAGCTATTCTAAAGAAATAAAGATCTCTGATTAGGCAAATAAAATTATGTCCTGCGGTTTCTGTTTGAGGATGCATTTATTCATAACTTTTTTGTATTAGATCTTCCTATAGAATACTCCTCGCAAGGTTAACTCTTATGGAAACCGATAGCAATTGGTTACTCAGGTTTCCTAAATGTACTGACCATCTCTAACATAGATTAACTTCAAGGATCTAAATATATTTATTTAAACTGCATACACGTACGGACTTACATCCTATCATGTTCAGTATTATCTATATGGTAAATTGTTGGATTTGAATAGAGTCATGAAGAGCAGGTTATGAAAACTTCTTTGAGAAACTATACACAATGACACATTAATTGGGCATACAATGCATACCTTCATTCAGATATGGTCCCAAACCTCTGATCAACTAATAAGGTACGAACATATATTCGTACGTATGTAAATGAATATGTAAGTTATAAGCCAGTTATAAGTTATATATTATGTAATTCATTGATCCCAAATCGGCTTAAAGGAAGCCGGAAGTGAGCTTTAGCCGGCGCCATGACAGCGGAAGCAATTGGTCAATGCGCGCGCATCGACACATGCCTCCGCCAGACAAATTTATGCCCTGAATTTAAATGTGCAAGATTTGTCTTATATCGGATCTTTGTTACGTATGAAATAAAATTGAAAAAGTAAAGCTTAATATGGCCACAGATTACATGTACGCCGTCATTGTTTTCGTTGTGTAATTTATTAAATTAATTTGAGATAGGTATATGAAGGCATATATTTCCTTGGCCTCTAAAAATTACTTTCGCAGTTGTGATGACATAAATACGGTTGCTAGTCATAATTACAAATATTCATGTACCATTTTTTACTTGGTCGTTTTACGTAGTGGGAGAGGTAATTAGTTAGCATTTTCTTTTTAAGGCTCTCCGAAATTCTCATGATTTAATATTATAGGTTATCTTTTATTTTTATTAATATCTTAGCATATCGTATCTATATTTAGACGCAGACCATTCATTAGACAGAAGCCATTCAAAATTGGAACGCTAATATAATAATTCCACCTAATCATCTAGCCTTGGGCTACTAGTTAAATGCCAATCCATTTGATTTGATTTGACGTGATTTGGAAATCAATTTGCTGCAAAACCCTTCGGGGTCTTTATTGGCACGAAATCATAAAGAAATGTCTTACTAATGCATACTGTTCCATGCTAATCTGGGACAATTATAATAAAAATAATGTAATGGAGCACTAACACACCAATTGAACTAGTCCCTTAGTACATTTATTCTGGTAAAGGTACTAGGTAAAGGGCTAATCAACATTTTCTTAAGATATACCTAAGTTATAATTTTAAAAGATTCGCGATTTATACTCATAAGTAACAGTTTTACCCGTGACCAAGGCTTACTGCAACGTAGCCGAAACGTCGAGTTAATAATAAAGGTAACTTTTTTAAATAAAAACTTACGCGATAAATCCCGTTAGTTATTAATCATGTATGCCTAGGTTTTTTTTAAGATAGTATTAAGATAAAAGATGTAAAACCACGAGACTGGAAGTAGAAGGAAACTGTACTCTAGACTCTGCCTTTACCGGGTATTCAGAAGGCTTATTAGTGGACTTTTTGAAATACTTGTAAATTGTCATAATTGGCAGAGGGGCTTGTAACAAACTATTAAAATGAAGATTATCGTGTAAAACTACAAAATCTTGAAGTTCTGTTCATTCCGGAAGAAGTAGATTCACAAGAATAAATGTATGTAGATTAGTGTTATGATAAAATGATCTTAGAAGCTCTGTTCATTCCAAAAGAAATACATTAACATGACTAAATGCACATCAGAGGCAGAGACCACAAACATTTTTTTAATCCCATCAAACCACTTTCGCTTCTTTGACGTTGTATAATTCCTTACCTTGATTCACCCACGAGGCTTCTAATCTGCCCTAACAGTTCGCGTGCCTATCAATCGCAAACAGCATGTGGCTAAATATCTGCCACTGCCGGATTAAGCACGCGAATCTGGAGCATCCATTTTTATCTAATATCGTTTGGGCCTTTCCACAATCTTGACTAAACTTTCATGACTGCTTCTAATGTTAATTTATCATGGTGCGACATTCGCTGAATATAGAATACCTATTCGTATGTATGTAAAAAATCTCTTTATGTTACACATATTTTTATAAATTTGTTGATGGCTTTAATTCGCTATATAAATAATGAAGGAATATTTTTTATAATTTAGTTAATACTTATTCCGTAGTAAATAAATACTCACTGCAAGAACTGAAAGCAATTATTTTCTTATAGTAGCTCATGCGAATTTGAATCGTTTAATTGTAAATTTGAGCATGTAAGCAGTAGCATTTTAGCTTGATATTAGGTTTTTAAATCTCGATC
Organism: Leucoptera coffeella; assembly: GCA_030578115.1. NCBI lineage: Eukaryota > Metazoa > Arthropoda > Insecta > Lepidoptera > Lyonetiidae > Leucoptera > Leucoptera coffeella. The sequence continues at coordinate 67,274 of JAMBLF010000974.1, read as the reverse complement.
CTACCATCTGAATTAACGCTAGCACACTTATTCCTTGTAGCGTAGTCAACTTCACATATTGATATCAAAATTACCTTCACAATAAGTGTTGAAGTACTACACGTACTGTATGTTATTACGTATTACATTTTTGCTTTAATTTCACTTTCCCAGCTTCCTTGGAATACTACCAGCGCTCGTGAATAGGGAGATTATCCAGTTAACATCTCAAACACAGTAAATACTATAAGTACAGTAAATACCCTGAACAAAGGTCCACTTTCTTTACCCACCTCATTAGGGATCAAAGAATAAAGGGACTTTCCTTAGCCCTTTGTTAGGCAAAAGAGTTGCGGTCTTGAAGAAAGTTTCCGTTTGTGACCTGTTAAATGCCGCCCTGTCACGAGATGAGCTGTTCTTGGGTATTATTACTAAATACTTATGTTTAGTACATTGTATTAGTCTATTCGTCCAAAACAATGTACCAAAAATATAATAATCAGCTTATTACGTGAACGCTGGTGGTTCTGTTTCCTATCATCATTTCTATAGTATGGTAAGCAATGTATTTAGCAATCGTGGGTACGCCTCCACTAAGTAGATCAATGAGTGAGCTGAGGGCCACGAAAGATTGTGTTTTGTTGCGTACCTTTGGGGAGTCCTACGGCCAGCAGTGGACTGTTATAGGCTGATTCATATTTAGCAATCACAGTTTAAAAACTCAACTATTACAGTATAATATTGAAATATTACTAGTACTCTTTTAGGATCACCTACTAGAACTTTCTGTTTCCATACATTTATCTTTACCACTACACCTTCCATATATTAATATCATTTTTGACTAAGGAAGTATTTAGCAGAAGAACCTTTTAGAGGCTCATTACTTAACCGCACCCAAAGAGATGATTGACACACACAATGGTGCTTAGGGCTACGTAATCAATTAGTGGTTGTGCCTGATTCTTCAATGATCTCTTGGTTGTTGTATATCTTGTAGTATTTTTGGGAATTATTGTGGGTTCTGTCAGCTTAAAATCTATTAAAAATCTTTTCATTAAATCAAAAGTAGTTGGGAAATGATAGCGAGCTTCCAGTTGAGTTCATTTATAAATGATTGCCCTACCTATTAGCTAGAAACACTTCGACGCTATGCTTTTTTTGAATGAGTTTCAGTTTAAAAACAAAATAGCATATATATTTTCCAACAATAAACTAAAAAGAAGATTGTCATTTCACTTTTTAAAATCCAAGAAGCAGTTTCTAACAATATTTAAAAGAATGAAACTAAACTCCGTTGAATCTATTAACAGTTTTTTTAATAATGTATTACAAACTAATATAACTTTACTTACGTTACTACAACTTTGGACTCACCGAACCCAATTCGTTGGCAGTATTGTTTGACACACCGAAATTACAGGTCGCTGCTCTGTTTGCCATTGAAAGGCTCCGCGAAGCAGCGATTAAGCGCGGCCGCACCCGCTTAGCCTAATTGGCAGATTAGCAAGAGTATTGAACCTCGTACTTTGGCGAAAAACAAGGTGTTTAAATATGTTTTGGTGCGGTAAGAATCTAACTGGACAAAACTAAGCCAGATGATAAAAAAATACGTTATCTACAATTTTCTAGTATAGCTAAAAATATCATAACGATGACTTTTTAAAACAGTAGATAATGAAACAGTTTTCTATTTGATCAGAAGTTCGTTGGAATTGGGAAGCTATAAAAATACCTAAAAGAAGAGTTGTTCCAAATTCTATATTATTAAATCTGAGAGAGATGACATTAATTCAAAATAGACTCAATATTGTATATAAATGATAATAATTCAGATTTGTGAGTTTCAGGTGGCAAAGTTACAATTATTTGAGAAAACCACTGGCTTATCTTGACAGTGCAAAACATTTGTTTAATTTTTTTACCATTAAATATTGTTATCAAATTAGAATCATCCACTACCCTACACCTAATACAATCCTAGACCGAAACTAAGCACCCATTCCCATTCAGTCCCTGCAATCGTCCAAGAAGTGTCTCCCTAAGTAATCAGCTGCGAGTGTCCTTATCAGGGCGATGCCAATCTGGCTCCAGGTGGGCAGGCCGCCGAGCGGAAAGGCACCTGCGCGTGCCACCGCCAAGGGATGGGGCGAAGGAATGGGAACCGAGCTAGTAAGGCGTGGAAGAAAGTTATACGGGAGTTACAAATTACGTCGTATAAGTTATGCGTAGTTGGGAAACCTAATTTATTACTAGATACAAAGGTATTTCTTGATATCGTATTATTAATTGGATATGTTACTTGTATTTAGGTAAAGGTAATAAATAGTCCTTCGTAGTGACGATAGTTAACTCAAGTTTTTGACTACTGTGACAGAGTAAACGATCTTAAGAGGTATATAAAATAAATGTTTCATAATTTAGTGAACATGTTTGGAGAATGCCTTACAATTCATCAGATTTTATTGTTCGTTTTAGATTTATCGATATCGGTAATTTTATCGTCCCATCTCTACGTATTTAAAATAAGGGAGACTAGGAACATCAGACACGTGCCGCTTCTTGTGTTTTAGCATATAATAAACCAAAACGTAAAGTACAGATATGTACTTTAGTACATTGTAATAAGGACTATTTTAAATACTTACAATTCTAGTAAAACAGATCTAGGTATTTTAACTTTAATGGGATTATGATACTTATTTCCAAGTACTTAAAGTTTGTATTGTAAAACGTATCATAGATGTAGTTTTATACAAATTTAAAAGGTAATAAGTGCAAGTAATAATAATCTTTACTACATCGTAATAAGGAATACGTAACTCAGGTAAATTTACGTTGAAATTTGAATTGTTTTCAAAAACATAGTGCAATTGTATTCTTAATTTGAATACTATTGGTGGGTGTAATTTAGGAATCCGTACAGAAATTTATGTACAAGCCTGATATAGTTTCTCGTTATTTAAGGCAATAATAAAATCTAACCTTTTTAAAAGTAATTACACTTATGATGAGCAACTGACAACGTTTAGGCTATATTTATTATCAAATTCGGTATTTTCTTATATATTTTTAATATCTCTAACTGGTCAAAAATGACTAACAAGTATATTAAATATGCATAACCTTCACGCTCTTCTAATCTTTTGGAGTATTCAAAGGTTTCAGAGATTATTGTCAACCAGTACCCAAAGTGGCAGGTGGTGAGTCTGTAAAGTATGTGAAGTTTAAGATAGTTTACGTTAAATATACAGAACCCTTGACTTTTATTCTAAAGCCTCATTTACTATATAGTAGGGGTTATTTGAAACACATTAATTCGCTGTGAATTCCGTTGGCAGTTCGTTACACATTCCGTGCCTCGTGTTGTTTAAAAATAATAATTACTAAGGGGGCACGTGCCAACAATAGTCTCTATAAACGCATCACGATTGTTATCGCTAGCGGGGTGGACAGAGCTCGTAATAAAGTAGTGGTAGCTTCATTTCTAATAAGAACAAATAATCCATGTACAAATAGCCTTCTTCTCAACACTAATTGCAGCGTTTACATACATACATACATACACATCACGCACGTCTTCCTTTAGAAGGGTAGGCAGAGATTGCAAATCCTCATCTGTCCCAGACGGTTACGTCTGAACCGGCCCAATTAGACACATGACAGACAGATAGACGTCATATTGCTGGGTTTATTGTAATAGTTTTGCCAAAATATTACCGTTTATGATTAGTAGATTGAACCCAATACCTTTAACTACCAAATCCTTTAGTTCAACAACTGAGCTACAATTGCTCTCCGATTTTATTTCATACATACATACATACACATCACGCCTGATTCCCTGTAGAGGGCTAGGTAGAGATCACGGATCCCTATTTGTCCCGATTCTATTTCCTACAATATTATACCTAATTTACATGTATAGCTCTGTCTTTCTATCCATCCCTACTAGGATAATGCACGTGATGTTCATACGTATGTGTACAAACATAAGGTGAGGTAATGATCTGTTACTAATTTTCAACCCTCGTTCGATGAAGCGTGAATTCCATATTGAATTTTACTAAGTGATGAAGTTTTGATGTACTCGTAAAGAACATATTTGTATGGATAATGTTAGGGAAAATATGTGTTAAGTATTATTGAAACATAAATTTACTCATATCGACAGAATATACATAATAATATGTAGAATCACCCAATATAAACAAAACACAATGAGGAATATAAGTAATAAACGATAAATAAGTGATTTAGATTTTAGATATACAAAATATAAATCATATCTCAAACATTTGAATCCTCTCATCCATTAGCTTTCAAAAGCATAGTACTATTAGTACTATCATTTGCCGTACGAAAAATATCTGTATTACTTGTTACAGCTATGTAGCTATATCCTGATGTAACGAACATAAAAAATACGGAATCGCTCAACAAAAATACTTTTTGGAGTACATTTCAAACGTTTAAATGTACTCATGATTAATAACTAACGGGACTTATCGCGTAAGTTTATATATAATAAAGGTAATTTTATTATATATAAACTTACGCGATAAGTCCCGTTAATTATTAATCATGAGTATAAATCGCGAATCTCTTAAAACTATAGTTTTAAATGTACATTTAGTTTCCTAATCAAATCCTTTACTAACACGAAACCAATAAAATACCCAAAAAACTATACAGAAGGGGTGGCTTCGTTAATTAACTCTGAATTAGATTGGCTTCGTGATCCTCCTTATTGATGGCAATGAGTCCGCGCGTGCGCACTGCATCGCGTGACTGTCTACCCTCTCTCGATTACATACGTGATCATACTAATATTGGTAAGTGTGACAGTGTTTTAGGGATAATGGTCGTTACCCTGTTTTGATCTTCTCTGGGGTAGGTAGAGAGTCGTGTGTCCATTTATTATATTAAGGTGTAAGTGGTGTGAGATATTGAGACATAAATAACATATAGAAAATACCCTTCTCCAGGTATCAAATTCTATTAATGTGTTTAAGCACAATCGTAGTTCAATATCATCTCAATAATAGTGTGAAGTTGGCAGTGGATTAGCAAATGTCAATTTTAGGCTGAAAAATGGCGATTTTTTTCACTATTGTTATTCCACGAACAACTTTATAATGTTACTAAAGCTGAACTGATATTTTGCAAAAGCATTAGTAAAGTCGGAACCCAGATATTCAACTGAGACATAACATTTCAGTCACAGCATAACAATCGGTGTTGTCATGGCATAAAACAATATGCTGCAAGTAGCTAATTATCTTTCTATGGTTATCTGTTGATTGGTGGTTTAGTATTCAGTATATTATTTTATGTAGTGTCATATAACAAGTTAAGGATACCTATGTATGTGTCTTTAGGCGGCTTGTTTATATTTTCAGCGGATGGACGAATGGTCTAAGCTAATGTTTGCGTTTCAACGATTGTTTAGCGCCGCAACAGGGCTGTACAACATTTTAGGTTGCAAAAATAGATAGATGAATTTATGTGGATATAATATCTTAACTTAAATATAATTACTGGCATTAAATTCAGGAATGAGAATCATACTTCTCCTAAAAATACAGAGCTCAGGCCTTTCTTAAGGAGTAGTGTATTAATAGTATAAATTAATGGTTTTTGTTTTACAGCATAGTTATAGTCTAAGTTTATAGTTAACCCACTGATACAGAGTCAAGCCCCAAACAACTCAGCTACGTCGAATTACTTGTAAAAATTTTACTATTAATACTAGTCAAGTCATAGACATACACACATATACATACATAGGCGTCGACTAAAGGCTATAATCTGTCAGCAATGTTCCATATTACATCACAACCACAATATTTATGCTAAAAAGTGACCTTTGAGATACTAAACCTCCGAGGTTCTGTCCATCCCAAAGGGATCGAAGTACTAAATGCATTTCGCATTTATGAAAAAATATTACACGTGAACTGTTGTCAACCCCTGTCGTTTGGACTGGTGCCCAGTTCGCTTTGTGGGCCTAATTGCTTTTCGGGACAAAACGGGGCAAACACGGGGCCACGGGTTGCAGTCCGTCTGCCAATTACCAGACAAAAGAGGTGCAGGCCGCGGACTCCTGTTTAAGCCTAACCGGGAATAGTCTGTTTAGTCATCAGATTAGATTGGCTTGATATTATTGTGTTGCTAAGTATTGAATTGTATCTGTGGATACATACATGTAAATCTCAGGTGTCTATCTACCATTATTGAGATGAAAGTTAATAATTAAACGCCATTAACATAGCCTTTTGGTGATGTGTATTGATGGTGATGGTATACAAATATACATATCTCTAATTTCAGTGTATGTGCTGGGTCCCAAGTATTCGAATGCGATTTAGCACGATCTTAGTTTATATCAGTTCAATAATAGTGTGAAGTTGTTAGTGGATTAGCAAAAGTGTCAAATTTCGCCTTGAAAATGGTGCCTTAAAATAAATATAAGTAATTATTATTATTATATATTGGTGATAGGAAGCTTAGCAAACGTCCAGTTAATTTATTTATTATGTAGACCTTAACTCGTTAATATATTTTAGTAAGAAAGACAGCATGCTAGCTATACATTAAGGTCTTAGCTATGTATATACATCTACAGAACATTTTTTTTGTTTCGACTATAAAAATTATTTTTCACGAACACAAGACAAGTTCACATTGAATGAAAACCGCAGGACTGCAAATTGTAAAATCATTGTAATGATCCTCAAAAGCTGGTTTGAACTGTTGATTTTAACAGTTAGTTAAATATTTACCATGTCAAAGTAACTCATAATTTTACCATACATTGTATGCTACAACAGCTCGTCAAAGTGAATAATTAGAGATTGTTCACCATGGAATTGATTTAAGGGAATGGTACTTAACATGACAGTTGATTGAAGAGATCTTTGGCACTGTGGGACACAGGGTGGGGCATAATATTTAGCCAAGAATGAATATATATTTTACTACCAGGATACGCAGAGACTATAGATCGGCCGCCTTGAACGATCTTGACAAAATATGTCTTTTGCCTCAGTCACGCCCTTCTAATTGCCTTGCCTTCTAATACATGCTCTTCTGTCTTCATGTCGCTTAGTCAAGTATATGAATCAATGACTTTTGCATACGAAAAGGATGTAAGTATCCCGTGAAATATTACAAAGGTAATCGTTTGTTAGGAAGAGGAAAGCAGAGGATCTCTAAACTTTGCCTTTCTATTTATGAGGGAGCAAATTAAATAACTCGGGCTACCTAGACTTTAAATACAAAGTCCTTCTAATTAGAGCTTCTAATATAATATATTGCAATGCTAAATCAATTTTAAATTCTCATGTAGGTATTTAATCTATATTAAAATATAGATACAGCAACATCGATACTATAACCGCCTGTACCGATACACTAATGAAAGGTTTGTTAAGGAACATTCAATAAAAGTAAGGATTGAAAGTACCGTAATGCAAATAATTATTCAACGCTTACGTCGCGTGCCCCACACTACGCTTCGTGTGATAGCCTACCGCCCTTAAGGCTCTGACATATCATTTTAATGTAAATAATGAACTATCATCGTAGTGCCGTAAATATATCTAGAGAACAATTGTCAAGAACGCCTTCTGTACTACTTGTATTAACAAACAATAAATTAACATCTACGTTAATGATACCTCACTTGTAACTTAGATACTTGCTAGCTGTTGAAACGAGAAATGAGTTTTACCATAAATCTTTATAACTACGACCATTTAATGTTAAGCGTCTTCGGATATGAATTGTATCATAATTATGACGATTAATAGCGCTACGGCAGAACACAACATTATGGTTAGTTAAAGTAAATAGACATTAGAGTATTTTCTATCCATCAAGATATTTTCCAAAGACTTTATTAGTAGCAGTCAGCGCCTTTACGAGTCCTAAAGTGTCGAGATGCCTCAACCAGTATTTAATAAGGCGAAGGTTAAGTATACAGATTGCGATGATGATCATTCACGCGTTTACATATCATAACACGTTGGGAAGAGCCGTTAACACCTTATGCCGCAATTATGCTTTTACAGGTTCAATCCTGGACCGCCGTGTGAGTGGAACAGTAATATAACATACTATAATAATAATATTTGGACATTATTACACCAATTGAACTAGCCCCTCGGTAAGTACATTTAAGACTTGTGTTAAGGGTACTAGTCAACGTATATTTAAGAAATGTATACATATTATACATAGATAAATACATATATATCATATATAATCTACAACCAGACTGGAAAGCAGTAGAAAAGCGTTGTTCTCAACTCTACCTCCACCGGGAATCGAACCCGGGACCCCACGATTAGCGTTCAGGTGTCTAACCGATCGCGCCACGGAGGTCGTCAAATAATACTACTTGTGACCATTTTCTCTTGCGGGGTAGTTAGAGTTTCAAAGAGGGTCATCTATGCTTTATGACTAGTTATTCCTTGATGTGTACTCAGTGTTTAGCGTGTCTCACTCGTAGGTCATGTGCAGTACTACAAAATAAATGACTATTTCAATGATTTAAATGTAACGTTTCATTCTAATATGATAGTAAAGTTTCGTTGCGGGTTCGTAATGGGACCTCATAAGGTTTATTGCATTCAATGCATATTCGAAGCGATGCTTCAATCACATTCTAATGCATTGTTATTGGTTTGTTCTTGAATATTTTCAGTAGAGTTAGTTCTTAGCATTTCGTTATTGCAGTTTTTTTTTACGAAATGCCAAATAGATTAATAAGATGTAATTTTAATAATTGAAATTTTAATTGTAACTTTAATAACAAAGTTTTCGCGTGTTAGTGTTTTTTCTTTTTTTGACTTTCAATAAGTGACATTTATAAGCCTTATGTTTAATAAAAAGAATCTCATTTCATAATAGGTGATATCTATCTGTGGAAGGATGGGCTAGATAGGCCCTTGATTATCATTTCGTAATCGTGGCGATAGCCACTTGAGGCTTTACTACCTTACAAGGGATATTTGAGTGGGTATTGGATTGTAAGGTATGTGTATAAGTATTTTAAGTCGACCTCTGACTGCCAAGGCATAGAAGAATATGAATTAAACTGTCATGTATATTAAACATAAATAAAATTGACAATAAAATTATTATCTATAGCAACATTACATTATATATGTATATATAATTTATGATATGTATCGTATGTACTGTTATAATATGTTATAGTTTTGGTTCCTATGGTATGACTTAATTTCGTTAGGCTAGCTAAACTTATTCACATTGTGCTTTTTATGATTGTTTGATAAATAAATAATTTATATTTATTCTAACCTTAATAGTTAGGAAAACCTGATAAGTTGAATGCTAGTTGAATGCTCGTTTAAAATTGTGTTTCGCATTGCCTTAAACCATTTACTCCCAAAGAAAAGAAAAAAGAATATACTTGTGACTAATAACTGTTCAATTTTTGTTCAGTTCAATTTGAAAACTTTGTTGCCATGCTGAAAAGGTCATTACCTCTTGGAAGCACGGTTTACTCAACAAAGTGTTGACGCATAAGTGGTCGCGTTCTTTCAATTACGTAATGACATTTCCATTGGGCCCTCGAGGGACTTTTTCACTAATATAAAGTGGCCGAAGAGTGCCGCCGCGTGAATATGCTAATTACCTGCTAAACGTTTCTCTTAAACCTCTTACTTACAATCTAATGAGCGGTTCAATTGGTATCATTTTTGCGAATTCCGTTTTAGTAAAACGACGTGCGAGCTAAAACAAAACGAGGTCCATCCCCCGCGGCGATCGCCGAGTAAGTGAACAAATTGATTGAGTGCGAAAAATGAGGAAGCGCGCCACTGTCAAATTATGACAGATGGGTATTTTTATTGCCACCTCGGGCTACTGAAGCTTGGATATTTAAATTGTAAGCCTTGCCTTGAAACTTATATTGTATGCAATATTAGATTTATTTTACCTCCTAATAAATTAACAGTTACATCACACCCTCTAATATTAGAAGAATATTACGAAACTATTTGATTAGTTATCATCCCTGCAACTACACATACACTCTGGGCGATTATAGGTACTTTAACATCCGTTTTCAGTATGGCCACTATTTGCTCGTAATAAACCTTATCAGGCCGACCTACCGACCTTTTCACGTCTCTACATACACATTATATACTTTTAGCCTATCTGCTATAATTCATCCTTATAACATACACATGAAAATACCACCTGATCCATGCTACAAAGTCCCAAGCCACCTCTAATGGGAGAAACGAAGCCTTTTCAGTCCATTTGTTCGATTGAACACGTGCTCGTCGCCATATGTGGCGGCGGAGGCTTCTCCAAAAAACCACGACATCTGGTGAGGAGCAGACGAAACTCCGAGCTCTACTCACTTGATACAAAGTATTAGGGTAGAGATGGGTATTACTTAGAAATCGTGCATTTATAAAGGGTTTCAAACCAATTAAAAGAGCACAGTAAGTATAATCATGTTGTGCAAAGGCTGCGTGGTGACGTATATTAAATTAACACATGTTAAATCCGTAATGTTCTAATTTGGAACTTATATAAAATACTACCTAGCCAGGACTTTGTATGCCTTTCTTCCTGAAAGCGTTACAAAAACGAGGTAGTAAACGGAATTATTGGTCCTAGTAAACTTTCGCTATTTCGAGTTAATATTATGTGATCGAGAAGTTTTATGTACATCTTAGTAAGTTTTTAAATTAGTCAAAAAGTGACTGAGATATCGATTAAAATATAGAGCCATCCCTATTCGATTGAAAAGGATGTTTATTAATCTATCTAAGCACGGGTATAACCCTTTCGGTTGTTATGGCGTAAACATATGTTGGCTGATGGTTGATTATCCTTGGCGGGGGTTGGCTTTTGTTTAAAAACGAATTTGTTTCTATCTCCGGTTTCCGGTGCTTTTCTTTTTTTTATTAAAAAGGTTCTATACACATAAATATGACATGATATGACAGACATTACTATGATAATGTATCGGCATTAAGTTTAATAAACATTTAATGTATTTTATTGGGTGATTATAGACATTTATTTATGAATATTTTATATTAATGCCATGTCGATCCTCATATTTTCAAAAGACATTCTTCGATTCATATATTCAGCTTCTACAAGTATATCTGTACAAAACCTTGATAGACAGAGTGTGTAAATTATAAATATGGTTTGCAATCTGTTTAAAACGAAAATAAATGCCTGATTGCTTTAAATGTTGCAAAAGAATAACATTATTTATAACCTAACATTTCCTCCATGTTCCAAAACTTAATTTCTCATTCTGCAAATGTAGTTCTATTGGTTTACACCCCTGTCTCACCGAGAATTGAACCCAGAATTGTTTCGCTTCAACTATATTACAATGACACAAAGCCTCCCACTGTTCCAGTAAAGAATTGAACCGGAAATAGAACCTTGAACACCAGGGTAGCAATCTAAACTCAAATCCTGTGCCTTACAAACCAAAAAGGTAATTAATCACAATCACACCTCCTTTTGGCACCTAACAAACTCTTTTGTGGGAACAAATAAAAAATAAGCGAAAGAGGTTTTACACCGCATCGAAACTCCGCGGGACGTAACCTCATTTCCTTTATATTGCTAATAATTTTATTAATTCGCTTTTAGCAAGCCATTTCATAGTTTTTTAATAATAAATTAATTCAATGGGCTTGTAAAAGGCTTTAGTAAAAAACCTTTTATGTCAAATGTAACCTATTGTCGTGTTAATTCGATTTTAAAGATTTTAATGAATTTAATCTTTGGGTGGTATTTGACCTGAACATTGTTCTATGTCACTTTATTAATGCCCATAAAACTGTAAGGTCTTTTTTCAAGAACATTCTATCAAAGGTTTTTGTAAAAAAAATTATACTTCTACATTACAACACAAAGAAATTGTGTATCTAAAAACGATGACTTTAGACATAATATTATTAACTATATTCTTTAAAACCTATTTAACGTAAAAATAGGCTTAATTCTTACAAATAAAAATGTATGTTTAACGTAAGTCATTATATATCATTGGCGTTATTACACCGCACAAATAAACCAAAATCAACAGTTCACAAAAGTAGTTGGTTGAATTCTTTTTAAAATCCCAAACTGACAGGAAAAAACTTGCTATAAAATGTTATTCGGTAGCAGCTTTGAACGATCTTCATCCTCTCAAACATTTCAAGTGTTTTCCCAACAAATTGTAAATGTTTCCCGTAAAACCCATTTCATATTTTAAAATGATAGAAACTAGGTAGTCATTCTCACTAATTTTATTTACTTCAATATACCATATATCCCCTGAAAGTCTGGGTCGTAAATATTATGCTACTTAGCCGAATTTCTAGTCATACTTAGGAACTTCTATCGTCACTCTTTCTCAGTATAGATCCTATTTGACCGTCTTACATCTACGAGTGTTAGGACGGTATCTATATACTGTTTTTTTAACTTTAATCAGCTATCAACATGCCATTTTCAATCCCTCTAAATCCTTCTGCAACTTTCCTTTATAACACTATTCTTCTATCGTCCAATAACTCAATCGTTAATAAAATTAAGTTGTCACTTAATTAACACGTCAGCTATCTAAGCAGGATTCTCTACTTGAGCTTTGCTGCGTCATGGCTTTTGGACTTTTTGAGCTTTTTAGCCAAAAGTGCAAGTCAGCGACCGGCGGCACTCAAAGCTCTCCAAAAAGTGTTGCCATTATTTTTTTATTGGTTTTGGGTGGCCATTTTCATCCTGTTAGTTTTATAACTTAATTACGATTTTGAGATGTGACTTTTTTATTTTATTTTTTGAGTAGAGACGTTTGGGGTTGAGGTTCTCAAAGAGTTGATAAGGAGGTTGTCAGGCGAAAAATATTATTTCTTACCAGACTCTGCAATTTGATTTGAAGCTCTAGTTCTCCCAAAGAATAAATAAGATACTTTTTTCATAAGAGTTTTACCCGTCATGTTATATTTATTAAATTTATAAAACCTGGAATGTTTATTTTCCTAGGCAAAACTCCTATGGCTAAAGGTTTGGGTGTAACAAAGTATATGTTTGTACTTACTACTAGATCTTAATTAGAATTATATAACTGGAAAACAAGATTTTTAGTGTAACAATTTTAATCCAGAGTCATTCCCATAATTCTCAGTTCCCTTGTCAGAACCCAACCCAATATTTGACAACCTTAGTTCGAAATAGCTAAGGGGATGCAGTTTTTTTTATTAATTTTTGTCATGGCTTTAAAAATGATGACCGTGACGAAAGGGTGGTGGCCATTTTCGCGCCTAATGTGGCTTAATGCGACGCTTCTCAAGCCTCGAGAGACAAACGAGTTATTATATCACTTCTTTATAATAAGCGCCATTTTGGTTTTTTGCTTTATTTTATAGTTTTTGGGTATAAAATTTATAATATTTATGGACAAGGAAAGATTATGTCTATTCCGTACGTGCTGGGCTTATGTGAAAGTATTATAAGTACAAAAACAGAACAAATGTTTGAAATTAATTCGTCAATTTTGATAAAGGTTATTTAGCTCGTAGCATCGTTTCCGATACAAATATAATTTAATACTATAGTATAATTTAAGCTTTGTTACTGTAGTATAATGTAAGCTTTGATGAATTAGTAGAAATGTAAAAACCATCACCAATATTCACTACATCTCTATCACTTTTATTCCTAACACCAATATAAATGATCTTCGAGACTTTTTGGTCTGTCCTCTTGAGTATGTAAGAAGATCCTATTCTATATTATATGATAGATGCTATCACAGAATCCGTTCCGGTACATAATATTATTTTAAGCAATGCCTTTAGCACTTAACGTGAGAGGCATCTTCAGGATGTCATTAACAACAGGTACTGGGCTGGTAAGGTGTGGGGGATACTTAACAAAATATTAATGAGGGAGAATAATAAAGAACATATAATATATATTAATAAAATTACTAATAAATAAAGAAATACATATATTTTTATAAGCAAGTTAATTTTTATGTTACTCATTTTGCGGCTACATGATTCATCATTTCGTATTCAAAGCTGTTCAACGAACTCACGACTCTTTGCTATTTTGAAAGGCAAGTAAAATTAATTATTTTGAAATAAATACTCAATTAAGAAAAATGCACAACCTATTTATTTTTGGTGCTTCAAAAATTTTAATCAGTGAGTTGCTTTTTCTCTAAGCAATTGCAAAAACGCTATTATTTCTACAGTCAAGGGAACTACGCAAAAATCCACAGATGTTAACGAAACGACATTCATTTGTTTCAACCATTTTATCTCATTTTTAATACCTAAGTGTACCCCGTGCCTTGCAACCGGATGCTGCATAACCTCTTCCGTGAGCGGTAACCACTTCTTATGAGGCGGAAAAACCTTAAAAAATGTTCCCACACCGCCCCCAAGAAATTTCATGGGCTAGTCTCTAAAAAATGTAGATCTCCGACTATTAACCCTTTCGGGGTAGTGTTGATAGACTGCTGTTTGTAAGTTTAAGTATAATAAAAATGGCAACATATTGATAAAATTTAACATAGCCTTTAGTCTTTATTCAGTATATACATACATCAAACATTGATACCGGAAAATTTGAGGAAACTTTATAATGTAATCGAATATAGCAAGAAAATCACCTCACAGCCAATAGTTACTTCTCACGATTAGCTGAGCTGTCTGTTATCTGCACAATTCGCTGTTCATTTCTCTATCAAGGACTGGAATAATTACTTCAATAATAATTTTGCAACCATTATGAAGATTCGACACCCTAATCTTCATATTCAGTTTTTCGGACTTAACCTTATAAGGTGTATGGCGTTACAAATATTATAAATAAATAATTTTGAACCTTTCTTATTGACAACGATGGGTCTGAAACGTAACTGCTATCTAATAGTATTTCTTAAAAGTTGTTGTAGGTGCTTCTAAATAATAATATGCAACTTCTATTTCTTAGTTTGCAAACTTCTGTCTCTCCAGTGCTCTAACCATGCTGAAAGTAATTGAAGGACACAAGTCAGTACTTAGAAGATTGACACCCTGCTTCCTTTGTCCAACATAACTTAGTAGCAAAAAAACCTGAACAACCTCAGTGTGTGGTAAAAAAGTCAACCTTGTCTCTCTAGCAAGGCGAGTAATTAGCGAGTCAATTGAGCTGATGGGCCGGTAGCCCTGCACTAGGCCACTGGGTGACCGCAGTCGCCTTTTACGGCTTCGCAGCCCACACGCGGCTCCTGGCGCCGCGGTACACTGTGTTTTGCAAAGGGTGTAAGTCTGATTTTCAAGAATTACGTAGCATGCTTAAATAAAATGGCCTTAGCATGTTTTTTTGATAAATCTAGAAGATGTTGTAATGAAATATGACCAATAATGTAGGATAGATACCTTTATCAATTGACTAGTTAAAAAAACTACACTCGAATATGACAAGCCACATAAGATAAGCAAAATAGACTTACTATAGGATGACAAATTTTCTGCTAGTTACTTGATAAAAACTACAAAATCTTATGCAATAACAATTTTCTGTCAGTCTTGAGTTACTCCCTTCGCCATCCGGGACAGCGGAGGGCCACCTCGCAGCAATTACACAGACGATTACACCACAGATCATCGGGTTACGTGGCAACCAGGACCATTTCTCGCACTTTTTTAAACTTTTTAACTTTAACCCTTCTTGTTTTAAGTTACACGATTTTTTTTAAATGGATTGTGTTTGCTTTAGTAATTGAATATATCTAGGTATATAAGTTGTCTAATTGACAATATTCACTTTTCCTTTTTAGTTTTTATATCATTCAAGAATAGTATTCTGACATTCAAACATTTAAATTAAGTATAAATGAGAAAATAAATATTTTTATGTTCAAAATAAAGAACCTTCTTACCTTTTACTATAATAATTAAATGGATGTAATTTAAGAAAACCTCTAGACTCTAAACCGAATTTTATCTACAATGCAGGGATATAACATATTTTTTAACTAATTTTTTTTATTTATTTATGACAGATAATGATTTAAATAGTCTATTATTTTCTAGAATAATAATCTTTAATATGGCAGGTTATTGAACCAGCCAAAAGTTTATTGCCATTAGGATTATGGAGGTAACCCGAGCCGCGGTTCGACACCTCTGGCCCGATTTTTGGCAAAAAACCTCCGACACCTTCGTTTTTTAGTGTTATGTTACTACATTTTGGGTGGTTACTTCATTTCGAGCGATTGAGTAATATCGCTTTCGGAGATAGGCCTTTTACTGATCAAAGGCTCATTCTGACAATGAAGGTAACGGATATTTAGACAAACTTTTCTAAAGGAACAGATACCTTATCCAATAATCAATATTATGAAATATAGGCTACATGAAGAGATTTTTTTGTTTTAAGTTATTGAAGGTTTATAAACTCCGAGAATGTAAATAGTGTAGGTTATTACGGACAGCCCTTTTGTGCGTTACACTGTACGTTATTCTAATTTATCTATTCAATTCCACAACACTCATACCCATACGCATTACGTTTACAATCCTCGATAAATTTTCAAAAAGTCTTATTTTTAGTATTTATTAAATTTTTTGATTAGTTATAACTTGCATCGATGAAGGAACGCAATAGTTTACTCTATTGGCAATCGGCTAGCAACGTGCTACTAATATTAATGCCATAGAAACTCCCATAGATATAATTATCGTAACTAAGGTAACACATTGCATATTTCAAATTCAAAATACCTCCAATTATACTAAATCGCATATCTAGTACAAAGTACTAGACCCCTAGCATCTGCCAAGTCCTATCCACCCAGTAAACTTAACCCAATTACCGAGATTTGGTGCAAAAAGCGCAGTCAGCTGACCGTCTGGTCTGCAGTTGTCGTCACAGCGGCCTCTAGGGCTTCGGGCAGATGTAAGGCAGGTGATTTGCATGTGTCCACAGTAGTCGCTTTTTACATGAAGCAAGGTGACATACTTGTTAGACAATATTTTTATTGTCTCTTGTTTGCTAGAGTGGAGGAACGAGCTACCATATCAATTCCATAATGTTCGAGAACTGTGGTCAAAATGATCGAGGGGAGTCGTTATCAAATAGTCTGTACCAGGCAAGATGTGGTCCATTTCGTCATGCATATAGGCTGACTACCTATTCTTAAGTATAAGCAGAATTTTGTATTCCAAATCTCACAAGTATTGCAAAAAAGGTTTAAGCAGATTCTCGTAAATAATGAGCTATTTTAATCAACATATACACATGGAAACTACGCAAATTCGCTTACACAGTAAAAGACTCACACCTTACGGTAAGTACTAGTTATATATGAATCTTAATGGTCATAGACAATCCAATGGAATATCTATGTGTTTACCCTAAAATCATTAAAATTCTCTCATTCAATAGATATGAACATAATTCAAATTTGGGCATGTCCCCTTTCAAGAGGCTTTCATTATTGTAACTTCCGCATCGAACCTGGAACTCAACGCAATAAAAGGCTTCCACAGAGGAAGTACGTCACATCGAGAACACCTACGACATCACCCCCTTCCGGTTATGGAGAGATGATATTAGGAAATAGGCTCTACTGGGAATTTGCAGTCTTGGTATTTATTGTACTACGAATAATACAAAAAATTAAAATGTTATTACAGTTGAGCAGAAACTAGGACACTGTTTTGTATCACGGTCTCTTTTAAATTAACTATATAAAGTTCTTACAATATGCTACGTAGAAAGGCACTTTATTTTCTAATATCATCATCATTTATCTCGTAATTGATTGGTAGAGACGGGTGTATTTAACTTAATTAATATAAGAGATTTGGATGAAGTATACTCTCTAATAGTGTTTTGAATAATGGTAAAAAATCACATAGATTCCAACCAGCACAGAAAAATCTTAATAACTTAATTTAGGTTAAAGTACCAAGACGTTGAGGCTTGTTTCGCGAAGCAATTATTATGCGGATGTCCACTATAAGTGCATTAGTTCGCTTCGACGACCAAAAGTCGGACGGAACTGCAAAAAACACTTCCCAGGGAATATACAGCGACATCTCCTTTTATTATTATACTTTAAATAATTGTACTATCTACGATTGATATTTTAAGAAACGGTGAAAAATTATCTATTGCTTATAAAAACCTTAATTAACAGAATCGATATTGGATAAGTAGTCATGTATTTGTGTTTTGTTTATGATGTATAAAAATATATTAAATGATAATAATTTAATGATGTATAAAATATATTCATTATTATAATATGATTACTAATCTAAATATGTATCAATCAATCAATCAGCCTGTATTAGTCCACTGCTGGACGTAGGCCTCCCCAAGGGTACGCCACAATAGACGATCTTTCGTGGCCCTCATCCAGCCACTACCAACAACCTTCTTGAGGTCATCGGTCCATCTGGCAGGGGGGCGTACTACACTACGTTTGCCGAGACGTGGCCTCCACTCAAGAACCGCTTTACTCCAGCGGTCGTCGGTTCTACGACAGACGTGGCCGGCCCACTGCCACTTCAGTTTACAACAGCGATAGACTATGTCTATTACTTTGGTTCTTTGCCGGATAATCTCGTTCCGGACTCTGTCCCTTAACGAGATACCCAGCATTGAACGCTCCATTGCTCGCTGAGCGACATGTAGTCGGTGGGCTAGCCCGACTGTCATGTTCCACGTCTCGGCCCCGTATGTCATTACGGGTGGGACACACTGGTTATAAACCTTGGTCTTCAGGCACTGCGGTAGTGGCGACGAGAAGATGTGACGCAACTTCCCAAATGCTGCCCAGCCCAGCTGCACTCTTCTGGAAATCTCCCGCTCGAAACTGTCCCTACCCAATTGCAATACTTGTCCCAGGTAGACATATTCCTGGACAGTTTCGAGCGCCTCTCCATTGATCGCAATCGGCTCCGGGACCACAAGTTCATTGAACATGACCTTAGTCTTGTCCAAGTTCATCCGGAGACCGACCGACCGTCAGGCAGCGCGCTGCAGCGTTCAAACTGTGCAGCATTTCCTGCAGATCCTGCAGCGACTCTGCCATTAAGACAATGTCGTCAGCGAAGCGAAGGTGCGTGAGGTATCTGCCATTGACCTTGATACCCATCCCAGTCTAACCCAGAGTTTTGAAGAGGTCCTCCAGTGCGTTTGAGAACAGTTTTGGGGAGATAACATCCCCCTGTCTCACTCCTTTGAGCAACTGTATAGGACTCGTCCTTTGGTTTTGGACTTGAACAGATATCGTTGCCATACTATATAGGCTCTTCAGCACCTGCACATATCGCCAATCGACCTGGCATCGCTGCAGTGAATCCAGAACAGCCCAGATCTCGACCGAGTCGAAGGCCTTCTCGTAGTCCACGAAGGCAAGTAACATGTGAATGTGGTCTACGGTACTATAAATATGTATAATAGTATAATATCAGCAATTATCACATCTGATACATAATAAAGATGGTTCGTAAACTAAGCTATGGGTGGCAAAAGTAGCAAGCAGTATGGAAGCTTTGACTGCTCTGATATTTTTATGACGGTAGAGATCATTAGTATTATTTAGCGGTTCTTCTAAAAGCAGTTATACCCTAAGGGAGAGAGATTAGGTGAAACATTTGAGCGGAAAATCTAACGGGGACTGTTAATAGTGTAGCATGAAATTTTATGACTCTATCTGTCAGATTGGATGTCCATAGAAAAAATGAATTGAATATGTCCTCTAGCGGTGGTAAAATGCATAGATTTCTGACCTTGTCTAATTTCTAGCGGATAGTGTAAGTTTTTATGCACGTATTTGATAAGTTTCTAATCTTTGGTATAGGGAGAAACAAATACTTACTTTGGTTTTAAATGTAAAAAGTTATAAGGATTAAGGTTAAAGGCACAGTAATTACTACGAAAATTTAGGCTCTACATAAAGACTTAGACAAACGCAATTCTATTGCTACCTCTAACTCACTTGTTGACAAGATAGTTAGAATTCAATGTGACAAGTTTCATTAAGGCTCAAATAACCCAATTACTAGTTATTTTTTTCTTTTTTGTAGAAAGAAGCAATTATTATTTTTTAATTTAGTGTTAATACTATCGGTAGAAAGGTATATACATACAACAAACTTAAAAATCATGAAACATATATAAATCAGAGTTACATCTAATCCTTATTCCGCCGGATATGTCTAGTTTGACAAATTAGAGATGTCAAACGGAGAGAGCTGTCATTATCGTGTTTGCGGTCAGCCTAATGCACGGGATCTAATTCAATAAGCCAGGCAGGCTGCCATTTGGCTGTCTTTGGTAAGCTTTTGCGTGCCGGCACAAAGGAGAATGGTTTATAAGAATGTTTATTAAAATCTCCTGGGAGGGCTTGTATAGTATAATTGTAGTGGAACGATTTAAGAGAAGAGCCTAAGATAAGTAAGGAACTATGACTAAGGTTCCTAATTTGATTGTTATTTCTCCAAAAACAATCTAATATGAAATGAATATAAACGGTAATGCTATACAGAGATTGTGTTGAATTGTGTATGTATTTTGATTTATTTTGTTATGTATTTTGATACTGAGAAATATATAGAACACATCACGACAAAGATCACCATCAATCGTAATATAAAAAGTGTATTTACTCATACTGCCCTGCTAATCAAGAACGCGGCAATCGACAATTTATCCAATTTCACTTTTTTACGGAATTGGCCTTTTTAAGGCTTAAGTAACAGGGTAAAATTTAAAAAAAAATAATGTTGTTCTACAAATATGTTTTTTTTAAATTTAATTTGCCGTAATTGCATGAAAAAGAAGACTGTGCTAAAGAGAAGTGCGGTAATAGTCATGTACTAGAAATTAACGCAGTATTTGCAATACATACTAAACCTAATTGCAGTACTTGCAACGATTACTGCATTTTGATCTAGCACCAATCCATTAGGCCATTAGGTAAAAGTGTTTTCATTTATAGGTTTATCGTAGACAAAAATTATATAACAAAATTATTAAACTTCAGTTTAACTTAGCATAAGACAAGAAATCATAAATATATGCTTACAATGAATGCAGTATCATGCAAGTGCCAGGCATTAATGCAGTAATTAGCGCAAGTACTGCATTTTTGCTTAGTTATGATCTAATTATCACTTTACAATATGCTAAGCTAAAGTGCAGTAATACACATTATTTCATAGAGGCGAGCAAATTTCAATGAAAAAACAATGTCCTGTAAAAGATTGATTTTTTTTTTAATTTTTTCATGTAATTGTATATTCAAGAAACACGTTGCATCTTACGTAAATAACCAAAAATGTGTTTCCCGCGTTTTTCTCCGAACTGCTATTAAACAAGTACTGCGTTTTTAATTAGCAGGGCAGCATAGCCTAGTAATTTAATTTCTCTCCTATGAGTACCTTTATGAGTAGTCCCTTATCAGCAGATTATTAAACCGTGACATAGGCACTTAAGCAGAGTTCAAAAATATCTAATTTAAATTCATTATAATCGTAATTTAGTTTTCGTCTTCACCGGAAAAAAAAAACAATTTATTTGTCATTTGTGGGGATTTGGCAAATTTGGCTCATTAGGATTTCCGCTGCCACACACGTATGAGATTATCATCATCAATGAGAGAAAGGTTGAGGTAACATTATGAAGCCTCTTTAAGCATATGATTTGATACATTAAAACTACCTTTATATCGTAAAACTAGCTGCCTTTCTTCCTAATCTGTCACAAGAGAAACTTAAAGGATAAACAAAATCTTGCAGCTAAACTCCTGCTTTAAAATCATCAATATTTATATCAAGGTCAAACAAGGCGACATTATGTCACACTGAGTTAATAAATGCTTAAGAAATGCAAAGAATGAAAAAATAATGAAGAATGAATAAGTCAATAAAAATACACGATATTATTGATTGCACATCCAACCACTATATCGTAGTTTAAAGAGATTCGCGATTTATCATCATCATCATCATCATCATCATCAGCCTGTATCAATCCACTGTTGGACATAGGCCTCCCCCAAATGACGCCACTTCTCCCTGTCAGTGGCCGTTCGCATCCATTCGATGCCGGCCAACCTGCCCAGGTCGTCTTCCCACCTTGCCGGGGGGCGCCCCACACTACGTTTACTGAGACGCGGTCTCCACTCTTGGACTTTTTTGCTCCAGCGAGCATCAGTCCTTCTACATACGTGACCAGCCCAACTCCACTTCAGCGTGCCAACTTTTTTCATAATGTCGGTTACTTTAGTTCTCTGGCGTATCACCTCATTTCTGATGCGATCTACCAGAGAAACCCCGAGCATCTTCCGTTCCATAGCACGCTGAGCGACCTTGAATTTGTGGGCTAGTCCCGCAGTGAGTGTCCACGTCTCAGATCCGTACGTCAAAACGGGGAGCACACACTGGTTGAAAACCTTCGTTTTCAGGCATTGAGGTAAAGACGACGTAAGGACATGCCTAAGCCTTCCGAATGCTGCCCATCCCAGCTGTATTCTTCTGTCCGCCTCCCTCTCGAAGTTGTTTCTGCCAAGCTGTATAATTTGGCCTAAGTATGTGTATTGGGAAACAACTTCTACGGGAGTGCCCCCTAGGGCAATCGGGCTCGGGACCACCAAATCATTAATCATGATCTTGGTTTTTTCTAAATTCATCCCGAGTCCGATGCGTCGAGAAGCAGCATCTAATTCGGACAGCATTTCCTCCAGATCCTGCAGCGACTCTGCCATCAGGACGATATCGTCAGCAAAGCGGAGGTGCGAGATGTATTCCCCATTGATATTTATTCCTCGTTCAACCCAATCCAACGTTTTGAAAACATCTTCCAGTGCACTCGAGAACAGTTTCGGGGACAAAACATCCCCCTGTCTGACACCTCTCTGCAACTGGATAGGTTTCGTGCCGTGGCCTTGGAGTTGAACGGTCATAATGAACGGTCGCGATTTATACTCATGATTAATAGCAAACGGGACTTATCGCGTATGTTTTTAAATAATAAAGTTACCTTTATTAACCCGACGTTTCGGCTACGTTGCAGCAGCCATGTCATGTTGTATGGGTAGTCCTGTAGCCCCAGTGATGGCCAATATTTGGATGGAGCATTTTGAGCAGAAGGCTTTGAATAGTGGAGCTCAGAATATTAAACTGTGGTTAAGATATGTCGATGATATCTTTTGTATATTGAAAGGAGGCGCACAAGAAGTAGATAAGTGGTTGATATACCTGAATGCTATTCATCCGAATATAAGGTTCACTTGTGAGATGGAAATTGATAGATCACTTGCATTCCTTGACGTTAAGGTTATGGTGAGACCTGATGGCACACTTTCACATACTATCTACAGAGAACCTACACACACAGATCGGTACCTCCGTAGATCCTCACATCATCATCCGAAACACATGGTTTCTGTGGCGACGTCTCTCACAAGCAGGTCTGCAGTATGTTCGGGATGTACTTAGGAGAAATGGTCATTACGTAGGTACTAAGTTGGTAAACCGTATATCCAAAAGAGAGAAACCCCCGTGTGTGGATCGCGTGCCGGTGTTCCTGCCTTATGTGAAGGGTGTTACAGACAAAGTTGGAACAGTCTTGAAGAACTACTCGATCAAGCCTATTTTCGTTCCATCTTCGAAGGTAACAGACTTTCTGAGAACACCTAAAGATGTAATCCCGTACCAAACACCGGGTGTGTATAAGATTGATTGCAGCTGTGGGAAATCTTACGTCGGACAGACCAAACGGTCTATAGGGGACAGAGTGAAGGAACACATTGCAGCGGTCAAGAAATTGGATACCAATAGGTCAGCAATAGCCGAACATCTACTAAACGAGGGTTCAAATCATTGGATTGAGCTTCATAAACCCACTGTGCTCTCTAATGAACGCCGATACTACAGTAGAATTGTACGCGAGGCGATTGAAATAAAAAAGCACAGTACATTCAATCGTGAAGGAGGTTACAAACTGTCTTCTCCGTGGAATACCGTGATAGATCGACATTCGGTTCAGCATGATCGTGTGAAGCCACAAGATACTGTGAGTGTAGTGTGTAGGTCGCGTGTGTTTAATAATAACGAAGCAGTGAGGGTAGTCGGAGAAGAATCTGACAGGGCGCTGCGTTGGAGGCGAAGAAATATGCGTCGTCAGTCTGCCCGTGACCATGGCTGCTGCAACGTAGCCGAAACGTCGGGTTAATAAAGGTAACTTTATTATTTAAAAACATACGCGATAAGTCCCGTTTGCTATTAATCATCACTATATCGTACTTGAAACACACTCGTATATATCGCATTTAATACATTATCATCCCAAAATTCACTGGTATGTGACCCAAAACCCATCAGAATCCCGAACTGACACGGCCCCGCACCGTCGATTAGGTTTTTGCCACTACGGCCGCTCCAATGAAAACATAAATCCAAGGCTGGCAAAAAAGGCTCTACATCATAACTGCAGGCGGATATCGATTTATGACTATATCTTGGACCACTCTACTTGTGAGGCGAGATGCAGGGAATGTATGATTGGATAGTGAAGTAAAAACTATCGGTTTATATTATTATATAAGGGCTTTTAAGTACAGTTTAAAGGAAAGTTTTCTTAATTCATTACAGTTTTAGATTTCACCCAGAGATCCACATGTCTTACAAATTATGTACCTTAATGAAATATTTTATAATGAAGGAAACGAAAATTATTAAACTCAGGCGTATTCCTTAGCATAAGCAATAGTCACCAACATCGCCTGTCAAGTAATGTGATGACTATTAAGGCGCAATTTTTGAAAATACATAAACACATGTAAACAAACATACTCTAATTAACTTCACCAACAACATTTTCTACACTCATATAAACTTTAGGCGTATCTCATCCTTGTAATACCATTATCCGTGGCAGTGTAAAGTACATTGTATGAAATGATTTACTGTTGCCACTGAAGTCGATTGAAATGGGTGAAAAACCACACTACGTGAATACAGTAGTCAAAATAAAAAATACAGTAAACTACGACGGTATTTCAGTTTCGTTTCGTAAAGTGGATTTTGCGTATTCAAAATCTATACGATCCTCAGATTATGGTTCTTATTCAACCTTATCTAACGACGTATTGTAGTCTTATTTAGTTATTATGCTTCGAGTATAAAGGTAAAACATGTATGTAACACATGTATGTTGTGTATCTGGTAAAATTTAATTAGTTAATTTGAAGTCCCAGATTTGCACAGTGGGATGATCATAGCAAGAGCGACTTTTTGCAAAGCCATCAATTCACACAAAACCACCAATGACTTAGGAGAGATTTAAGACTAGTAATTAACTCTGGGCACCTCCATTAGGGGCTTGAATATATTGAAATAAATCCCCAACTCAAGGGGTGTGGCGGTGAAAGAAATGTTTTGGTAATTCTGCAACTACTTAATTGCTGGGTTGGGATGAAGGTGGCTATTAGGCGGCTCTTAGGGAGGTAAGGCTCACCGCAGTCCAACTAATCGGTGCGAATCCGGTGGATTTTGATTAATGCAATGTATCAATTTGCAACAGATAACCTAAGAAGCATTTATATTTATCTATTAATACCTACGATGTTGTTTCGTTTCTCTATCTGTAAGCTATGTAAGATAACGTGATGATCATGTTCAATAAAAACTACGTAACAAAACCTATCGATAAATAATCAAAATACAAACATCCAGACCCACGGGACACAATCAAAACAATAAGATTATAGCGTAGTACTACTAATAAGGGTGTAAAGAGAACGTTATGTCATAAAGACCAGCAAAGGACTAGGGGTAAATTAATAAGTTGGGATACAGTAACCTGTCACCAATAGTCCAAATATCAGTACTTTTCCGATAATAAAGATTAATTGGTGAAGTTTGTTCAACCCAAAAGGTATAATACATAGAAAGACAATATTCTTCTATCTACACAGGATTGTCAAAATTTAATGAATTTATTATAATATAAAACATAAACAACAACCTTCCTACCATAAATTAGAGGCACACTTCTGAAGTGTAAATTATTGTATCAATCAGTCCGGAACCCAAAGCAAAACAAGATAAACAGAAAGAGCTTAAGTCGTTTCTCCAACAAAAGCAAAACGAGTACTAGCTCGTTATCTCTGCTCTGACCATTCAGTTTTTTCGCCGCTCCCGAGTAAGCCATAAAATGGGATTTATTGCGTCCACGCGTCTTTTACTTCAATGGTCATGATACTTTATAAAAAAAGCCTTTCTTTTACAGGAATTGCAACTGTATTCTACAGGTGTAAAGTTCAATTTTCAAAAGCTATGAGCAGGATAGTATAGTGTTAAATTGTTGACCTACAATGTTACGTGTGAAATAAATTGTTTCTGTGAATTCCTTTACTTTCGCTTTCGTTGGACACAGGATAGAGATTGACATCTAAAGTGACGTTTAATTGACGTTCGATCGCGTTTGACGTTTCGGTGATCCCGCCTCACGATATGTTGGACGATAAAGGTCGAATCCATTTTTTTCTAACAACTACCCAATATAAACAGTTGACGAAAGCTTATTAGTTTTTTATACCATGTCTCTAAGAGTCATCCCCTACCTACGGTATGGACAGTTCATTGTTCCATCACTTAAACGTACATTACTAGTAAGAAAATAATTTACCTGTAATCATTGCTAAGTTACCAGCCTGTATTCCAAAATCATTTTAAATGAATAAACTTATTACTTACCTACTGACACTTCAATTGGTGGCAGGCGATAGAATCCATTGACCGTAGGTTGTTGCAATATTGTTGTTTAATATTAATTTAAGTGGCTGTTTTGTCAACATTTCCGTTGCGTCGGACTAAATAAAAAGAAAAAACCAAATGAGCGCGCTTTGAAAATGGCGACCTTACCCGCCAAAATTTATTCCCTTCCGAAGCAATAAAACCGAAATTATCTTTTTGTATCTAAATAGTGGATGTGATATACAGTAGTTCCTCTCTCTGAAGATGAGTCGTTAAGATATAAATGAATTAGTTTCGCCATTTTTTCACCGGTGAAACAATAAATTTGTGACGCTAATAAATTTAATTATTTCCGTGTAAAAAGTTTAATGTGAGCTTTGAGTGAGTTTACTGACTAGATGGAACCTTATTTTTGTATTCTACATTAGAAAAACGTTCCAAATATAGCCACATAACACACATATAACATTCCCGATCTTAATCCTTTTCAGGATAGTCAGAAATTTTGCATGTCCATCTCCGCAATTACGGGGGTAGTAATTGTATTGCCACTTCGACCCCACGTGTTAAACAGATAGTCAGTAACTATTGCGCAAGATAGTAACCCTTGTCACCATTTACAAGCAAGCACTGACTATTACTTTTTCCGAAGAATACCAACCTAACTTAACTTACTTTACGACTGTTAACCTTTGCGTCGTAGTCACAGATACAAACAAACATATAATGTAACTTTGAACATATTATTATGAATTTCTCAAAAAAATATCGACAATATACAACAAACAAATAATGATGATTTTACTTTTGTACTGTTTGTACAAAAACCCCTATTTTACAATTCCCTTGTTTCACCGTATTGATGATTGTCCCTGGTCCCTGGATACGAAGCCTCTACACCCCTGGCCAAGATCGGAGGCGTGACGCGTGCCATCTGCCCACCCCTCACGACCCTCGGGGCGACGTGTTAACTCAAGGGGCCACCTAATGACAAATAAACTAATAAGGAATTTATGACAAATAAAGGTACAAATTACTTAACCATGCATGTACAGTAAGCGCTAAAAGTGTAATCCCAGTAACTTTTTATAAACGTAAACCTTAAAACTCCTTACCTCTAGACAAATTTAAAATTTGCACTAAAGCGACTTTGATCGGGAAGGGCTACTACAAAGTGAAAGATTATCTAAATGATGTAATGTGACGTTTCATCTTGGTGTGATTGCAGCCTCATGATGCATGTTCTTATTGGGACACCTTTAATATGTTGCTCATAATATTCGTTGGTTGCTAGTCAGGCTGCAGTCTCATTCTGATGGATTATTTAATTAAGTTGTATTGTATTGAAATATGTCTGCAGAGTTTCTTGGCATTTCTTCTCTGCAGGATTTTGCTTTACGAAATGCCATTAGTTTAATTAGATTTATTTAATATTTTTTATTTCAATTGATTAACTGTAATGACAACTTTTCCGATGATGATTTTCCGAAATGTTTTTTTTTTTTGACCTTCAATAAGTGATTTTATGATCCTCATATTGAATAAAAAGTTGCTGGGACTGCACTTTAAGCGTTGATTGTACGTGCACATCCTTTAGTCCTTTTCGGGGTGGACAGAACCTCTGACACACAACAATATCGCCTAGGTATTTTATTAAAATATTGGGGTAGTGATGTTATATGGAACAGTAGTTACAGGTTTCTAGCCCATCGCCCAATATCATTCCATTTATCTCTAGTCCCTTAGTTGTGTTATACTTCTATATAGACAATACGAGTAAATACATAAAACATAGTAGATACTTAGCAGGGTGTTCAGAGATTGAAGAGTCTATCCTTGCAATAATATATAGTAGGACACTAATGCAAAGTATTATAGTTATACTGGAACTACGTTTTACAATTATTTATAACGAATATATATATATATATATATATATATATATATATATATATATATATATATATATATATATATAGTGCAGCTAAGTCATTTTAATTTTCATGGTGTTAACTTTTTTATCACAAAAGCTAATGTCTTTTAGTTGAATCAATATAATCAATACAAATATTCAGGCTTATCGATAAGACAAATGTATCTGAAAGCATTGCTTGTGCAGCGATTTAATTGCAAAATAGTACTCAAATGAAGTGTTACAGAACGTGACTAATTTTCGGAAAGGTAATAGTACACAATAAAATAATAGAAGGTAACTTTAGAAATATCTTTATCAGGGTATGCCTAACATGTCTACGGAATTTCAGAGATGGGCATTCAAGCCTCTGGCTACCCCGCCATAATAAAAAAAGGGAGTGTGTATACACAAGTCGTGAAGCGAATGTGTGTATGTATGTATATTTGATAAATTTTACAAGGCCTGAAATAATAGGGACTTCTCTTTATCTTTACTCAGTTTACCTCTGTAGAGATCAGTCACCTATATGAATTAATATACCCATTTATAAATTGCTACAATACAACTGGCTACCTTATACAAATACCCAACCCAATAAGTGATAAAAGGCTTGAATGAAAGACGTGACATTGGCGCCACCTTTCGTCAGTGCGAGTAGTGCACAGGTTGCTAGTCCTTCAGACACCGATCAAGGTTCTCATCACAAAAGTGTATTCAGTGTTTGCATTTATTATTATAATGAAATATCTTTAATTTTTCGACAGTAGCTAGCAATGATTTAAAGAAAATAGATGTGCCCATTTATTCATAAATAACTATGAACTCTACGTTCTCATTTCATAATAATATAGAAAGACAACCTTAAGTTAAGTCACTTGTTACAAGATATCGAGACTACTCTGTTTCCTAAACTTTATAACTCAAGTTAGTTTTACTATAATTAATATTATTGTAAAACTAAACTCTATGTAGAGAAACGGACGTGAAGCGTTTGTATGTATCACATCACCAATTATACAATATTTTCTTCATTACCGATTAATTGGACAAGACTACTTTAAAAACTTAAATTTCATCGTATTATACTCATTAAATAGTGAAATCTGGTAGCGCATTAGGGTACAGAAAGAGCTACAATATATTTCGAGTACCCAACATCAAATGGTACAATATTCCCAGTCCTAGGCCGTTTCAAGTCGTAAGGTAGGCAGTGCATATTTTATATTATGTTTAGTACTATCTATATTTTAATACTATTGTTCCTCGGAAGGTAATTTTCGAAAACCTCAAAAAGTGCAACATATGTTACGGCAGACGCCATACGCGACCAACTGTTATCATTTTCCATCCCTCTCCAATGTGTGGGTAAGTGAACTAGCCAAAAAAAGACAGGGGGACGATTCATTAGACTCTCAAGTGAAGAAAAGTCGCAAAAAAGGTATTATATTGTTTGACGCATGCTACTTTATAAGCACGTGCTAGGGAGGCTATTCTCGAAAATAGTATCCTCGTAAATAAAACGTTCTTTTATGACGACTTTGAGTGTTGATAGAAAGTTAATATAGATGTGTGGATGTATTTAAAAATAGATTGATAAGATAACCGTGTGTAACAGTTTTGTTGTGCCAAAGTATTATAGAAGGATCGAACCGAACATACACGACCGTCCCAACGGAGTTTCAACCATTAGAAAATTTTGGTCAACTTTATCTTCATTTTCGCTATGAAGATTTATTGCATTACAGAAGCCTCAATTATTATTCGTTGTGCCTTCAGGCTTTACTACTAAAGAAATACTATATTGCAATATAGGACACGTCCGTTTCACATTAACATTACATTACTTGAGTATTTTTAATCTTAGAAACTATCTAAGAAACAATATTATCCAAAAGATTATTTAGGAATAAAGCAATTTTTTCACTCAAAGTCTCAGTTATCAGAATAGCGCCCCTGGCACAGGAAGCGCGGCGTCTTCCGCTCGCTGAAAATGAGCACAGGATATTGGGGACTCATCGATTACGACCGCCTATCCACTAGGGATTTATAGCACAACAATGCACAAAAATATATATTAGTATATAATGTTTTAGAAGGAACCGCGTTCTCACTTTGGTTATGGGACAAAGAAGGAGGATTTTCTGTGTGGAAACATGAATGAAAGGTTTTCTTCTATATTTGAAGAGTTTCTACGTACATTTTTGCAATTTGAAAATACATCATTTATATCGTGAATAAAGTATTGTGTAGGCCCATTCAAAATTAGATAAAGATACGCCACTTCCTTCGCAATATTATTTATTGCAATACGTATATATTATTAGGATGAATTATATTAACTCCTTATAACAAGTTTCACACGAGTATTCAATAAATACTCTTGTCTATCCTCAATATAATATTTTTACTGGGAAAACACCCTATTTCATGCTAAGAATATAAGCAACTAGCTACAAACTATTATATTTTCAAATACCGTTCCCTTGCCTTCCCGCAGTAATAATACCTTATAAACAAATAAACATAATAACCCTTTTTCATCCCTTTTGCTCAAATCAATGGCTAATAGGGCAATCTCATATCTAAACAAAAGCCGCCAATTATAACAATATTGACCTATGCAATATGAATATCAATATGATTTGAACCCATTAGAACTTTTTATTGAGGGTAGGATTACGTAGTATATTATTTTTTGGGTTCCTTCTCGGTATTATTTTTTCCAAGCCTTACTTACAAATCTTAAGATATTAAGAATTTATATTAAATTGTATCAAATTTCTCGAAGATATGACTTTTTTAATAAGCTGTTATCGTTTAGAATCCAGGCTGTTATTAGAAAAAAGCTATGTTTAAAAATTTGTATTTTATTTATATGTTTGAAACAAAAGCACACAATTTCGTAAATGGCGAATAATAATTTACTTATCATTGGACGAACTATGGTACGCCACAGAGTTCAACTCAATCCTGAAACAGACATCAGATTTCAAATTTTTTTATCGGAAATAGAGCGTCTTTAAAGTCCCTAATATATCTACTTAAATTTATTCACATTCAATCAACTGAGGAACCCCATTTCTCTTGATTGCAGTATCAAACTCTGAATGAAGTCATTTGGGCAACAAATCTGATGTTTGTTTAGCATTAATATTGTAATGGGGCTTAAACGGTCCACGCCGGACTAACAAAGGGTTGGTTCTATCAAAGGGATGGGGTGAAAACGGTAAACGGTGACCACGGTAACCGGTATGGCGAGAAAATATAAATGTTTTGGGTGAAAATGACACATACTTCTATTAGTGATATATCATTTACTGGAATTATGATGGTTAGTTTATCATCAACATGATAATAATATTAATGAATATAATATATTGCTTTAAACAACACCATTGCCTGATCTGTTCACGGCGACCCGGAATAGTTGGATGCTAACTGATAAATGTGAATATATAAAGATATTCATTACCTTACTAATGTACTTATTTTAAAATAAATAACCACTTACAATTTAAACAAACGGATCTACCACGAAACTATTTAAGAGGTATTATTATATCTGTGGCTATACCAAAAATCCATGGCTAAAGCGGTAATACCGTTCTTCGTCGAAATACAACCCCTACCCAAGAGCCTGTTTTTTTTCAGCAGCCATAATATTGGTCTATTTAAGTAAATCTATGTTTATTAGATGCGATCAAGGGTTAAGAGCTTAATATGCAGTTAGGATGAAGTACCTATTGAAACAGTCCATTTGTTTTTTAAATATATCCGTCATGATTTTACGCATCACCATCAAATAAATTATACATTTAAAAAAGAATATATATGTTTTTATCTAGTTGCAGTCTGAAAGTTCCTTAATTTTTTAATTATTATAATTT
Source organism: Leucoptera coffeella (assembly GCA_030578115.1). Classification (NCBI taxonomy): domain Eukaryota; kingdom Metazoa; phylum Arthropoda; class Insecta; order Lepidoptera; family Lyonetiidae; genus Leucoptera; species Leucoptera coffeella. The sequence goes on along the minus strand of JAMBLF010000974.1, from coordinate 34,722 downwards.
TAATTAAACCTAATTAAAAAGAACATAGAAACGTTAATATATTTAAGCATCAAGAAATTCCGCAATATACCTACAAACCCATTTTAATTCCTTGAATTTATATCAACATTTAACCACTAGAGTTTCAATCATCATGTTTGTAAATGCCTTTTTATAAACTCAGTTTATATTTCTTATACGCAAAGTTAACAAGCCGATAAGCATCAAAGCTGACAGTCCGACACGTCAAGTGTTGCCACAGAAAAAAATGTGCAAAATCATCAATAACTCGGCCACGGTAGCCGGCGCCCCACGGTGTGGCCAGCGGCGACCCGCTGCGGTGTTGCCAGATGAAAAAATTGATTGATCCGCAAAAAGCGCCTTTTCACTTTCTTCGGACACGATTTGGCACGCCACACGTCAGCTTCACGTCATCAAATGGATGGATCATGGGTGCGATTCGCGAAACGAGGGACAGAGTTTGAACTATACGTCGAAATACATTTGACATATTAATTGGGATCTTACTTCTTCGAAATACAAACCTGCATTGATATCATCTTAGAGGATCGAATGCTAGAGAGCAATAGTTAAATAAAACCAAAAGTAGTTGAGACATATAACATTTTCTGCATGCATATTGTCTTCATACATACATACACATCACGCCCGTTTCCCTGTAGAGAGGTAGGCAGAGATTACGGATACCGATCTGTCCCGATCCTGACAAACCACTTTCGTTTCATTGATATTTCCGTCATAACTAACAAAAGTTAAGACAAGAGCAATTTAAGCTATACAACATAAGTACATAATGTATATTTCCTTAAAAGTAAGGTACCAATTTGTTACTCCGCAGTTTAAGAAATGAATACATGGTCGTCTGACTACAGGGTTAATGTTCACGAATATTACAGTGCAAACAAACATAATTTCTTATTTCTTGAGAAAGTGATGTAATCATTCAGTTGATGGAGAGTTTATTACAGGGAGAGGTACTTATACAAATGACACCCATATTCATCATCCTCTTAAGTATGACCGCATTTTAATATCCACCTATATTAAGGTAGGTAATATTTCCTCTCTTTCATTCCCTTATACGTATACAATCACGTATTAATTTGGGAGGTTAATAGAATGCTGCGTATGACGATGTGGGAAAACATCGTGAGGAAACCTGCCTATCCCTCGGGATAGGTAATAGCACGTGCCTATATACGTCTATGCGGTTCACTAACTATCACGTTGGGTGCTATCTATCTAGTGAAACGCGGGCTTCATGTGACCCGTACCTATCATGCCCTAGATATAAATTTTGGTTCAGAGTCTGTGATATCCAAGTCGTGAAGCGTATGTTACGTTATAACTGTGTTTATACTCAATATGTAAGTACTGGACCACCTTTGTATTTACACTAAATATTTATTGGGCAATGGGCAGGCAAACTAAAATTAGAAGCTAACCCACAATTCTCACTTAATAGCATAATTTGTCCCACTCGCTAGTGCTTAATGACCTAAGGACAAGGCTATTGTAGACAAAGGTCCCAAATGTCACTGCATCATAGAATCCCGCCCTGGGTGGCTATTGAGCTGGAATTGGATCCCCAGGGAGAATGGGCCCCCGCAGTCCCTTTGTACGGGGGCTGTGAAATCCCAACAAATTAAGTGTTGCGGCGGTTTCACATAAAAAGAATAGTTTTGATATAAACATATCATATTTGTAGTTTTGTGGGGATGCATAATTATAACACAGCCGTATTTATGTAAAGGATAGGCTGTTAAACATATTATGAGAAGAGAATGTAAATTAAATAACATCATTGAATAGTATATATAGTTATTATCATAACTATAATTCTTCAATTTATTTTAGAATGGACAGCATCTCAGTAACAGCTTTATCACTTAAAGAGCACTACTATGAAAGTTGTGATTTCATTCATATGGAATATCAGTCATAAAGTACTAGATTATCGTTCAATAAGAGCATCGCATTCGAAACCTCTACAAATGCAAATATTAGGACTATGCTAGAGATGGATTACGCCTTTAAAACTAAACATAGCAAATTTACATCGACACTACTCTTGCTAAGTCCATGTCATGTCATGACGATATAATCCATTGCTAACTAGTGTCTTAGTCGCGTACGATGTAGTTATCGCTCTTGTAACGTTATTAACTAGATTATATTAATCTAATCCTCATATTATATAAGTGGCACCTAATAATACCACGATCTTCACGCATTGAGCCAACGAGTTCTACCAAAGACAAAGCAACCATAAACAATAGTCTCTACAATATTTTTATGACGTTCCTTTACAAGTCAATCAAAACAATGGCAAAAAATTGTTTTTTGTGAAATGTTCCTACGGTCGAAATAACCATAAATCAAAAAATAATAATATCTATAAATAAATAAATAATTTTCCTGTATCTGTCATCATGTCCACATACTAAATTATTGTAGTCAGATTTCTGTGTTTAGGAACAGAGCGAGGTAGGATGGGCAAGCTACTCAAGAGCAGACTCTCCCACCTGTTCAGGGAGGTGTCTTCGGGGAGGGCTTCCCGGAGCTCTTCTGCCTGTGGCATTGCCGACGTGGTGAGTACCTCATACATATATTATAATATACCTTAACATCTAGTCCTGACCTAGTCTGGGACGCAAAAGAATGTAAAGATACAGTTCTTCCCGGTATTTCGTAGGAGACGACTAAGGGACAAACGGTTAATATAGTCTGTTGGGTAGCTACAACACAAGTCCAATATTACTGTTCTGTTCACTCTAAAAGGGATTAGAGGACGTGAATGCACATATAAGGTAAACATGATTGTTGTAAAAGCTACCTTTATGAAATGTACCTAAACGTGGAAAGAACGCCGACCAGTTTTTGGAACAGATCAGTCGATGAATGGCAACGATGATAGAAACTTTACTATATTTGGTGATGGACTCTAAAATCTTTGACTACACCCGCAAGGGTTAAGAGGTCCTGAAAGTGATTGTTTTTACTGTGTCTGAATTTCCTAAATTTTTTAACAATTAAGTGTGTATACAACGTAAGGGAAAAGACTTACAGAATGATGTCTATCTCTTGTTGGTGGAAACTATCGGCGCAGAAGATGATTAAAGACCAAAATTCATAAATATATAAAATAACAAATTATCGTAGAAATTAACTATGTATGGCGCTACCGAAAATTCTAGTTGAACTGTTTCGTTGTATTTTATTTCGATAATAAAGCGGTTACCCCCCTTCTTTTCTTCACATTAATTTTGCCATATGAGGTAGAAGAAAAATTAGGCCCATGATATAATTTGGAAATGGATAAATAAGTATGAACGTTTATAGAGGACATATAAACACACACAACACCCGTTTTTTTACAAAGGTAAATTTTGTAGGCAAGAATCACGGTTCTCCATATATTAGGAAGGAAGTAAGTTCTTGCCAATGCTCTTCGAATTATGACGATAACGGCGATAGTTTGTTAAAAAAGACAAACGCGTCACGTCTATTAACCCTAGTGAGGTAGTTAGAGGTTCAAATTTTCATCGCGGTTGTCAGGATCGGTACAGATTCGAAACCTGTAAGCAGACATCAGATCTACAGGGAAACAGGTGTGATTTTTATGTATTAATAGAACGGGAAAGGTTTGAAAGTATTGTAAGATACTGAAAGGCCTATATCGTTGCAGCTCCCGGCAGAGGCGGTGGCCACGATGGCGGAGAAGGAGAAGATCATCACAGCCATGGAGGAGGTCGGCATCCAGAAGGACGGGTAACGTCAATTAAGATCACCTAATAACTACCGTCACGTCTGTCATAGAACCGACGACGCCCATTTGAGCAAAGTGGTTCTCGAATGGTGGCCGAGCCTCGGTAAACGTAGGACGCCCCCTGCTAGATGGAGCCTGTGGTTGGCTGAGGGCTACAGTGATCGTGATTTATGGCGTACCTTTGTGGAGGCCTATGTCTAACAGTGGACTAACACAGACTGATTGAACAATTAAGAAAGACATGAACTTTAGCCTGCATGGTATTGGTAGACTAGGTCTTCAAACATACATACATACAATGAGCGTATCCAGGAGCGTAGGCAAAGATTACGCACCTCAATCCTGGCAATCCACTTTCGCTTCACTGATATCCATACATACGGCATTATCTCTATCACTTTATAAGTGCTCAAATAATCGAAATATAGAGAATACAAGATTGAAGTTTGTTTCCTTTCTTTTCTTCTCGTTCTGCTGGATTTCCATTATCACAATAAAATAATTTTGTGAGGAAATTGATGAATTCTCTCCAACGACAATTGGCTACCTATTTTTACCCCTACTTTTCATAGTTTTACATATTTTATGACGGAATTTTTCTCAGGGTCATCAGCCAGTCCACCAGCTACAACGCTGACCCAGGGTCGGTGGTGCTGGAGTCGATGATGCCTCTGCTCTGTCCGGGAGGACAACCCATTGGGCCTATGTGAGTACACTTTCTGCTTAGCGATCGTTAGAAGTGATTGGAAGATTAGCCCTAGAAAAACTTCTTTATGGGCAGTAATGATCAAAATGTAATAATGCTCTAGTCTCTCACAAACTGTGAAAGAAATATGTTTCAGAACCATTAATTTTGCCTACCTTTTAGAAATTATATTACTGAAGTATGCTTGAAAACCTCTTTATCCTTTTCGGGATGAACTTTGGAGATTCAATATTTCTTGACTCTAGCTTTTAATGTTCATAAGAGGGTTGCAATGATATTTATATGGAACTGCCACTTCGCACTCCACATCAAATATTTTTTGATGTTCATGTAAAATAACTTACACACAACCTTTAAAGGGTTGGGTAATCACCAGCCCTAACAACTCACTTGAAAAACTTTCTTCCTTTTCAGCACTCCAACAAAGTCCTTCTTGAACCGTTCCCTGGGCTACTACCAAGAGATGTGGCGTCGCTGGAACTACTCCAAGCAGTGCTTCCTCGGCTACTTGGGAGACCACGTCATCAAGGAGATCTTCTCTTCTGTTCTGGACTTCCTCTTGGCCGTCTACGCTGTGGTATTCTTCTGCGTCTCCTGCCAGCAAGCCTTGAAAATCATGTGATGTAGAAATGAGAGAATCTAACAAGTCTGGCCCTTTTTGCAATCGTCAATAGTGAACTGGTTTTCTTTTTTTAAAGTTGTACGTTTTATTTGTTTTGGTTCATATAGTCAGTTTACGTAGATCTGCTCATCAATTTGATAGGATTCACTAATATAGTCAGTAAGCTATAACTTTGGCCTGGAGAACAATACAATAATTCCACACATTATACTTGCATTTAGTATTAAGAGAAAAATTTAAATTGTGAGTGTGAGGCTTAAACCTATCGCCCAAAATCCTCTATTTATTTGCGCCGTTCTAATAGTAACCTTATCAGACATTCTTGCACAAGGCAACTGAAAGCATTTAAGGCTCCAAACTAATACGAAGGATCCAAGGAAATAAAAATCATTATAATAATCATCATTTTATTAGGTTTGGACACCCGTCTCTTTTAGGAATTTTGAGAAAACTGAGTCGCTGGACCGGTTTTCCACTGAGTGGGTATTAGCCTCTGGTGCAACATTCGTCTCTCGAAGCAACCACGTGGGTCAGTGGTTGGGGCGCCGGTGGCCATCAGGTGCCACCAGTGCAGGCTATAGCGCATTTCTGGGCCTCGGGAAGGTGGCTCATCTTCCTGTTAGTTGTTTACACTTGTTTCTTCCTGTCGGCGGGCAGGAAGCATGCTCCGACGACGCCAGCTGGAACATCGAGAGGAATCCGTTAATTTTTATGTACATATACATTAAAGGCCATTAAATTTTAGCTTTGCAACACATATATCACTATGGCAGTTTCAATTACTTTTTGTGTTGCAGTTCCTAGCTTATGTATATGTCAGTATAAGTAGGAAAGCCTTTATGTAACCTCCTACACACATTCATATGCTCACTCTAGAGTTACATAAAAATGGTCTTAAGAATTTTTTGTCTTTCGTTAGATCTAAAGTCTTAAGAAAATTTACAATGATATATAATCAACAAAATCTGACAACTCAGAATTTCACCTTAGCTTCCACTAACAATATATTGTAAAAGCAAATCCACTAAGATTTTCCATTACATTAACTAGCTCAAGTGCACTTACTGAGTAGGAATACCGCCCAAGCAATGAACGTGTACTGGCAGTGGGAGAAGATGAAGTGGCCCACGACGAAGTTGCCCGCGATGCCACTCAGCCGCGCGGCGATCACGCCCAGGCAGGAGACCATGCCTCTGCGGGGAGGGAAGATAAATATTAGGACATAAGTATAATGCGAAATTATATAAACGAATAAATTAGAAATTATGTACAAAATAAATCCAAACCAATGTCTAACGAGACAGTATTGCTTCTGCATCTTAATAAATATCTCAAATTCTTACTTAGAATTTTGCATCATTGTGATAATTGGTAGATTTGCTTCATATGTGAAGATTGTGTGTAGCAATATGATGCAGATTATGGCTGGCCGTCCCGTAAAAATTGGGCTTGGAGTCACAACAGACCTTCACAATATGAACAATAATTACTCAATCACAGATAAAAATAACCTACATACAACCTACTGTGCTTACGTACCTGTAAGATGTAGGGTACAGGTCAACATAATAAGCACTGATCAACCCCATCCCTAAAGCAGTGAGGGCCAGAAGAACGTAGCAGCCCATGATGAGGATGGCTCCCGAGATCCAGGTGACGGTGAACCCTGCTGCAGAAGAGACCAGGAGGAGCGTGATCATCAGCATCTTCTTTCTGCTGGCCAGCATTGACATGATCAGGTTGCCCACGGTGAAAAAGATGCTCTGGGAGAAGCCGACTATGACGGTGTTGGTTGCCAGGGTGCAGGAGGTCTGGAAGAAAAGCAATGTGTGGTAATGGTATCTGATTCAATGAAGTAACAGAAAAAATTTCAAGTTACAAAAATACAAAAACAAACTCATTCACTAACATTAATCCTTGTGGGGTAGTAAGAGATTCAGGTTGCATGGCCACATCGAATCCACGTGTTAACCAGATACTCAGTACTCAATATGCAGGTGGTAAGCCATGGCGCCATTTAAAAGCACTGACTATTAGCTGTTCAACACAAGACAAGGTAAGATATCGCACCTTCGGGACCAAACTCGCACTTGTGCAACTTTTTACGAAAATGACTTAAGTATACAGAATTAACCGCGATAATCGACTTTATATACACAGCAAAAATTTTTGAAACCTTTGAAAAATGGAGCGGTGAGGCGGGGGAGTATGTTATGTCATTACGCGTAATTGTAAGAGAATTTTAGAGTGAAAAATCGCTCTCCTGTAAAATTAGGTTTGTTGCATAAGTGCGAGTTTGGTCCCTAAGGTGCGATATTATAATCATATAGTTGTAAAATTTATGGAAGTGGATTATTTATTACAAAGCTAAGAATTGACCTTCAGTATAAATAAATTTGAAACCGACGAAAAAGTCTTTCATGTTTAAAAGTAGGAGACTATATGACCATTAGTCTTACTTGATGGTGCTCTTGATAGTTAGAGAAGATGTCGCACAAGCCGCTCTGGTCGCTGGAGGCTGCGAAGTACTTGTTGGCGATCACTGGCAGCCAGATCAGGAACGCGTTGTTCCTGCAAAAAAATTAGTTTTACGTTAAATATGCCGGAAAAAATCATACTTATTGAGTAAACCGACTATTCGATGATCTTTTTTATCACTGAACCAAGTGGTCAACATATGCGTTTATAGAATACGTTATAATATCCATACCATACAATATCCAGTAATAAACAATATGCAAGCAACATGGTATTACTAAAGACAGGACCAAGAATTAGGGCAAAATTTCCTCATGTTCAAATTATTATTTTTATCCCTATCGATATCTTGATATTGAATTTGATCCGCACATTAATGAAATCCAGTTGAATTGACAAATACCTAAATACAAATGTAGACCTTATAAACTGGAAGAATACGGACATCAAGAGATCCATCTGAGATATCCAGAAAGTAGTAAGAACAACTCACGTGCTATACACCACAAAGGTGATGAAGAAGAGCTGCAGGGTCCTGAGGAGCAGCGGCCTTTGGAAGATGGGCAGCGTCTGCTGCACCAGCGACTGCAGGAAGGACCTCCCACTGTCCGAGACTTGCTCCTCTTCCACGATGAGTTGCTTGATCTGGAAACCAGCAGACACAATTTAAAGTAGGAATACTTCTTGCACACGTGTATTTCACGTCTCTATTTAGCAACGGGAACGGCAGACTATTGAATGCCATTTTAAACGATTCTGACGAATTTCTCTCGCCATTTATCCATTAGCCTGCTCAAGCATCATCTCCTGTTATTTACGCTATTTACATCCACTTTAAGACGACGGTGGATTTCGTATAACACAATGATCTTAGTATATTAATAATTCATATGGCTTTCAATCAAAAACGTTTGGCACAGTTTCAAACCTAGAGCCCAGACAAACAAACATATTATACTCATGTTCTTCAGTCACCGTCAGGGTTCACAGGCCCTCGGTGACAAAACATCTCTTTAGCCACCTTAAGCATTGCTATCAGTATTCTGATTTACGTTCGGTGATTCAAATCTCGAAAATTAACGGTTGTGTAACGTGATATCAAATGGATGTGTGCAGAAAAACTTACAGGAAACTCATTAACATCCTTTCCATTGCTGATCCACATCTGCCTCATGGTGTCAATGGCCTCCTGCTCCCTGCCTTGGTTGAGGAGGAACTTGGGGCTCTCGCGGCAGAAGGAGAGGCAGATGACTCCCAGGGTAGGAGGCAGCGCTGTCAAGATGAGGAACAGCCGCCAGGGTACGAAGCTCCCAATGGGGCCCATGTCGAACCGGAACGACATGGGGAGTACCAGGCTGCCGACTCCTGAAAAATAAACATCACTACATAGTATAAAACAAAGTCGCTTTCTTTGTCCCTATGTCCCTTTGTATGCTTAAATCTTTGAAACTACGCAACGGATTTTGATGCGGTTTTTTTAATAGATAGAGTGATTCAAGAGGAAGGTTTGTATGTATAATAACATCCATTAAATAGCCAGAAGTGCGAAACCGGAGCGGGTCGCTAGTAAATAATAAGTAAAAACTTAATATAGCCTAAGCTAGTACGTAGTAGTAACTCACCGTAGTAGAAGCAAGGAGCTGCCATGATGGCGGAGGTCATGATGAGCATGAAGGTGCTGCGGGACCTCTTGGTGCACGACTCCCCGATCAGCGTGTACGAGCAGATGTGCACGCTGCTGATGCTGCAGGGGGTAAATAGGATGTTGGGTCAAGAAATTTGGATATGAACAATATGTGATACTCCGACATACACATATATGTCCTTATACATCTCGATATGTCATGCTTAAAGACTGATTAAAAAGAGATGTACTGTATCAGCGCTTTTAAACAACGTGAATGTATATTATGTTTGGTTTGTAAAGGATTAAAGATCTAAGTATAAACATACATCGACTACAGAGGGCCGGGCAGAAATTAAGGAACACTACATTTCCCGATCTAACGTTAGCTATGAAGTGATGGGCTAGCACCTTGTCAGTGATAATTAGTACTTTTGATAGTTGTAATCCCGTTCTGTCTGTCCCAAAAAGAATTTAGGAACGTGAATAAAGAAACATTGGTGTCAGGTTGCTAACCTATTCTCGATTCACACATGTATATAGGCCACCTTCGTTTGTCATTTGCATTCCTTTATTCTGTTATCAAAGATACGAGTACAATTATTGTGTAAGCAAATATATAAAGTTAACAATACGGATTAGATATACATACATAGTAGTCAGCCACGTGAAAACTACTATCTGCTCATGTTTTTTATAAACTCGTGCATTAATATCACGCCCTTCTCTTTATAAAGTCTATTATCAGTTAAAGCTATTAGTATACAATGATTTAATTGCATAATCCCACATCACTTTTAGTTGTAAATAAGGTGCTAACTAGCTGTTTTTGTTCCTGACATGTCGTACAAAGTGACTGCGAGAATAAGAGTTTAGGCTGCAATATGCCAAAACATTGCCATGGCAACCCTAATAATTATATTCAGACTAATGAAAACTGCGAAGATATGTGATTTACTTAAAAAAAGTCGTTTGCAACGGTAAACCTGATGTTTTTGTTTCCAGAAATGAGAGAGTTTTCATTTTTCAGTTTTTAACTTATTTAAAACTTACTTACACCTTTCATACTTTCAAAGACGCTTAACGTAAGATTGAAATGAATGACTGAAGTAGTTTGACGAGTTAAATATCAATATTTACATAAATATGTACGTAAAACGTTCTGCCTCCACCGGAGATCAAATCCTTACAATCAGAATTCTCATGGTTAAATACCACCACGAATATCGTCGATATTATTTACATTTACTCACAAAGAAGTGCCGATGAACTTCATCACGGCCAGGACGATCCAGTGGGGCGACAGACTGCTGAGCACCGTGATGGCGCACCCGGCAGACATGGCCCCCAGGAGGACCTTCCTCCTGCCCTTGGTGTCCGACAGGTAGCCCCACGTGTACGAGAGGAGGATCGCTCCTGGAATGAACAAAATAATTCAATATCTACGACATTATAATAATAATAATATATCTTTATTTGTTCTCTCATAACAACACTTCTTAGTGAGAGAACTGGTGCCTAAACTAACACAATTAAAGCCTGTGTCTTAGGACACCAGCTCTCCCTTCCAGTTTTGCTTATAACTACAAATACAGGGAACGTTTACAAACATGAGACAGTTAATTAAATACTAAAACCAATTGAACTAACCCTATGGAATATAATAATAATATTAAGGTCACTATTACAACAATTAAACTTGAATTAAGGGTACTAGTCTCTGTAGGTATATTAAAAAAATATAGACCTACTTATTACACATATGTATTATAGTATCTTCAATCAACAAGTAAATGAAAGCGTAGTTATTTGCCTATACCGGGTAATCAATCACGGGACCTCTTGATTAGCGTTTGGGGGGTTGACCGATTGCGCCACGGAAATACTAATTAAATATATTCACGCCTATACATCCCTAACGTTATATAGCGAGACTATCAATCGCCACCTTGAGCTTGCCTCACAAATCTCTCTTGCATATCTCAATTTTTTATTATTATTACTTATTTAACGTGTATAACCCTTGCCAGTCTAGTACCTATTTATAGTATGTTTATTATCCCCCCTTACCAGAATGACGTAGAATGTGGTTTTGGGGTCAATGGAAACTGTTGGGTGATGAGCTAGAACCTTTGTGATCCTAAGTGAAATTAATATTTACCCCTATTACCTTATTTACTTCCTACAATACGCCAGGACGAAAGACATCAAGTTAGCACAACACTTGAGTCCGAGACTAGCACGGCAAACTTCTTAACGTCACAATTTATAAATCTCTTTCCTTGTGAACTCCTAATTGCTGACAAATAACTTATAATTTAATTATGACTATTTACGGAAAAGTCAACAATAACCTAGATAGTAAATGGACATTTAATTACATCTACCTGCAATATTTTAAGACAATGATTAGTCGTCTTGGGCAATGTTTCGCTCTGACGTCAATTGAACAATGTAGATATATTTAAAGGACACTTTTAATAGTCTCGTGTCGGAATGTAACTATCTGTCTATCTTCTTGAAATAACGTAGCGCCGACTAAGGGAGAGAACTAAATTAATTTTGCATTATTCGGCCTGTCCATTTAGGGATGCAGAGGCGTGAATATATGTTCGTATATAAGTTATTTAAAAAAACTTAGGCTTAGATTAGCCAAATACTATAACAATACTTCGTTGATAGTAGATACTCAACCGCACTACCCCAAAATGTTTTTAGTACATACATAACATCCTGGCAAACCAGTTTTGCTTAATTGATATCCATACACCGTCTCATATACATTCAGCGGTTATACCTGTATTTTAGTCTCTCAACCTGTATTTTATCTATTATAATGAAATGAAATGACTCCTGATTGGTTTACACTCATCCATATGCTGTCGATTCCGATGAGATGGAAAGTAGAGTTAGTCAGCGTCAGCCGCGTAGCACTTTTTCTGCTCAAATTGGAGACATTATTTCCCAGACGGATGTACGTAGTGTGAAGGACAGAAGATCATGTATGAGCAGATAAATGGGTGTGAGTGAAGCAAGAGAGATCTGTCAGAATCGTTCCAGGTGGCGAGACGTAGAGGCGTGAATATATGTATGTATGTAAAGCATTGTAAGGAAAAAGGTGTATATGATTACTGACCTGCGAGCGGCATGGAGGTGAGGATGGTCTTCTGGCGCTGGTGCAGCTGCAGCTCGCAGGAGGCGCCCAGCACGGCGATGGGGAAGCCGAACATGTCCACCGACAGGCTCAGCAGCAGCAGACACAGCGACGCCAGCAGCTTGTAGCTGTACCACCCGTTGCCTGTAGGGGTTCATAGAGAATTATCACTACATAGTATAAAACAAAGTCGCTTTCTCTGTCCCTATGTCCCTTTGTATGCTTAAATCTTTGAAACTACGCAACGGATTTTGATGCGGTTTTTTTGAATAGATAGAGTGATTCAAGAGGAAGGTTTATACGTATAATAACATCCATTAAATAGTGGAGTAGCCTATATATTTTATACCGGTGCGAAGCTGGAGCGGGTCGCTAGTAAGTAATAATACATGATAATATACGTAAGTCTCTTCGGTTTCTTTTGACTACGACCTCCGAGTTAGCTAAACGGTTAACCCCTGAATGCTAATTGTGAGATCCCGGGTTGGATCCCCGGTGGAGGTTAAGATTTCTTCTGCTTATCAGTCTGGTCATGAATAAATATATACTATATAAGTACTTTTTTATTATTAGTAGTAAGTATGATTTTCTTAAATATACGTTGAATAGTACCCTTAACACAAGTCTTAGGTGATCTTTCGATGTGGCTAGTTCCATAGGTGTAATAGCGATCTTAAGTTTATTATTATTTAAGCATGAATATTCAACTGCAACCAGTTTTTTGTTCACGACTTGTGCAACTATCGGAGTAGAGATAGTATTAATATAAAATATTTATGTGGCAACTATGGCTAGTGTATTGGATTGTCTCCAGACAACAGACATGCCAGTGACTTATCCATAGGCCCTTGTAGTACATGCCGAGAAGAAAGACATCTACCTTATCTCGCCCAGACACAGACTGGATTCACATTATTATTCTTAGAAATCTTGATTAGATACTATACGTATTATTTTGCAATCCTAAGCAAACTTGTCAGGCAAACAATTTTTATCTCTATTGACAAAGCATTTGAGAGAATAATAAAACATTGCAAATAATGGAATTACCCCATCAGAGCTGTAAATGTTGCATATCCTGCTGAATCTCAAGTCAACAACCGTACCCTTATGTCTGCTAAACTACTACACTACTGCTAAAAGTCTTAAGGTACACAGAACTACATATCATACATACACTTCACGAAGATTGTTCTTAGCGAGATAGTCAGGGGTTCACGTGTCTATCTCCGATTGCGGAGTTAGTGATGATATGGCCACCTGAGGCTTTTATGTAACCTAGTCAACATCTAACGTGACAGATTGTAAACTGTATCACCTTATATATGTTTTCCCACGGCGCTTTTCGCATTTTTCGTTATAGTTTGTTGCTAATATGTACATAGAAATTGAGAAAAACCTTACTATGCAATATGTTCAGGTGGGGATTTCACACAAAACCTATTAATAAATATTTTTTATACATTTAAAACTTGTTTACAACATTATGTCGTATAAAACATCAATTATATGCCAGTCTTCTCGTGTCTGGTCCAACAAACATCTCACAAGGATCTACAAGGACGAAAGAACCGGTTTGCAGCACAAGGTCAATGATTAGGGTCAATTATGTAATTCTACTAATATATTAAGACCTAATCTATGTTTGCATTAATATTGCAACCTTGTCAATCCTTACATACATTAGACTTGCATTAATAGATAAAATAATGGAAGGGCGACTTTAGAAATAAATATCATGATTGAGGATTGTAATACAACTATAGAATAAACATAATCAATATAACAAAGTAAGGTCAATATGTAAAGATAAAACCCTGTAGAAACAGGAACGAGTAGTATTCGATTTCATGTCAATTATATCCTAAAAGTTATATGTCACATTCAGGATAGGCAGGAACACAGATTGATTAGATTGATACCCGAATTTAGAGATTGATACCCGAATCACTAAAACGTTATTATGTGATAAAATTAATTGTGAGTTATCCAACAATCAATTAATTCTGAGTTTATCTGAGTTCACTTCGGGGTGTAGTACGAGCATATTTTTTGACCTTCCTTACGACATATCTAAAACAAATTAATGAACCATGCGTAAATTCACTTCTCTACTTTCAAACGGCATAGGCAGAGACTTTTGATCCATCTTGATACCTAGCCATCTTGATCGATTCTATTTATTAATTTACGATTTAACTATAACACTTTAACGTTTTTTACACTACGCACACCTTGCGAAGACTGTTGATGACATTTGATCTATTTAAAATCTTTATCGGCATATTGAAACTAATTAACATTGCTCACTTTATTTTTAATTACATATTTTTATTTATAGAAACTAAATATTTAATCATATATATTATTATATACGAGTACTAGACTGTGTATAGTACAGTTTAGTTATTATCTTACTTAGCAATTATATGCCTCTCGCCTTATGTCTGAGATATCAGATTCAATGACATATCAATTGAGATGCCTATCCTTCATACTTTGTGGTTACGCATTTCAATCAATTAAAATATCGGCTTGATTGGTGTTTACCATACAGAATGCGGTTGCTACCTATTTAAGTAATAATTTTAATTATTTAGTTATATACTGATCTCAGATTTTATTAATGTAAACCAGCTGTTTTCTTTTCTAAACAGTGACATAAAATGTTAAGTAACTGAGCGTTTAATTACGTATTTTCCAAATTTATGTCAATTTTTTAATTTGTTCTAAGTAACCAATAGACTAAGTATTATAGAAATGTAGTAACTTTAGTTCTTTTAAATGCAAACGGGATTGTACATGTATGTATAGCCGTATGTATTTATAATAATGATGGTTAGGACATTATTACACCAATTGAACAAGCCCTTCAACAACAAGCTGGAAAGCAGTAGAAAAGCGTAGTTCTTATCTCTGCCTCCACCGGGAATCGAACCCAGGACCTCACGATTAGCGTTCAGGTGCTCAACGAATCGTGCCACGGAGGTCGTCGTATGTTGTATGAGTCGAGTCAAAAATAAACAGATGCATAATAATACTACTCTGCCATGTAAATAGTATTTTTTATCCCCTACAGGTCATAGGAGGTTAGTAATAGTTTATTGAACCGTGGTAAAACAACCAAAGTGCTATATCGATGTCTTCACAACACAAATCATAACAAAGGCAGAAGAGACATACCAAACTTCTGTCCATCCCAAGGCGTCCAGCAAAGAGCATTATTATTCACTGAACTTTGAATAAAACTATCAAAATCTTATCTAGTATCAAATCAATACTGTGAAATCTAAAACTCGAACCCAGGTCTTTGGGTTGGTGCCAGCCGCTGCGCTATCCTTGGCCCTAACTGACACTGAAAGCTGCCTATAGATTACATTTAAATATGCTTATGTTATTTTCCCTTAGGGTGGATAGAGTTTTAGAAACATCTTTAAAATAAAGTAACTGTAGAAGTTGTGATTCCTTTAGATTTATTTCTTCCTTTGCAGCCAAGTCCACATAAAATAATATATATATATATGTATATATATATATTATTATATTTTTAAAGATTACAATGAGTGTCATATGAGATAAATATCGCACATAAAATTTTAATTCATAATAATAATGTGAAATAAAAGATAAGAATATCTATAAATGCAAATGTCATATTTTTTTCAATAGTAGAGAATATTTATGATAGCTTGCTGGCCACTCGCGCATAAATTCAATTCTTCGGCGACTAAGCATTATATATATTTACATTCCAGACTAGTTCCGGATACTCCTATGTACGAAATTTATTTAAAAATACACTTACCAATAACATCCAACGCTTCATCAAAAGTATAAACGTCTTTATTAACATCCTTCCTGTGATTGGATTCTACCGTAAAAATGTCTACTTTCCTCATTGTTAATTAATCTATCATTAATGTTTCCCGTAATTAACTTGTTCAAAGACACGTGCAGTCAGTCCGGCGTCCAGCGTCGAACTGAAGAATGAAACTTTGAAAGACAATTATGTCAAGCGATGACGGGAGATGGCTCCCGTAATAAAAATAAAAACGCAATCTCGATAACACGTTTCGTCACTTCACTTGTTTTGGTGATTATGTATACTCACGTTCTTTTGTCTTGCTGGGTAAGCAGAAATTCAAGTGTCAATCTGTCAGTTCGAAAGTCTGTAAGTGGTACAAGCAGTAGTTGTATATGATATTCCATTTTGAACAGGGCGTAGAGCATTGTCTATTGAAGAAGAGGATGATTTCCTTACTATGTAAAATCTAAGTATCTTGTCGAATCAGTTGTGATCTACATATGAATTATCAATGTTGTATTTGCAAAGACTTTCGATGAATTGTTGCCTCGTAATAAGGAGAAAAGCAGCTAGTAGCATTCTATTTCTATCCTACGAAAGGAACTTCAAAATCTATGAGTAATTTTGTGTCTAATATTCTGTCACCCCGTTATGACTAAAATGTCGAGATCATAATATAACCATATATATGTAAATAGCAATAAAAGATATTTTGGGACTTTTGTTCACAATACGTCAAATGTATTTTAAAATAACTCTTCTTTCTATAGAATTGTAACGTTATTAAAACTACCCGTGACATTTTGAATGCACGTACTACTCACTAATTAACTATTGTAAATAATTTAAATAGTAATATTAAGTTAATAATAACTATTTATACTATACAGGGTGGCGCATTCAAAACGGTCAGTATGGGAAAGTCTGAAACTATAAGAGATACGAAGATTTGTTCTGAGGTACATGTCACCGATTTTGATAAAAAAAAACTGCATTCATACTTTCTTTGAAAAAATAACTGTATCAAATTCGGGAATCGAACCTGGTTGCTTTGAAAAAATAAACTTGTACTTTTCACTTTTTCTTTTTAAATATCGATTGTGTTGGTCTTAAGCTGTAAATGTCTCTATGAAACATGATGTCGAAAATGAATAAAATGCATTATTTTGACATACTTAAGTTTATCAAAGTAGTAGTTTACATACACCGTTACAATATTCAACAAGTTCAGACATGTAAAATTGTCTCTACAGGTGTTTGTAGTTTTGTACCTCTCTACTTCTTACATACACCATATCATGTGGCATTAGCATTGGATTAATCCTTTAAGGACGTTTTGTTATCTACAGTAATCAAACACTAACAATCTATTGAAAAGTCCACTTAAAGAGACGTGTTAAACCATATTTGAAAATTTTGTATGGTGTTACGTTAAGGATGAATTTTGCAAAACAAGCTATGACACCGGACCTAAAAAGACCTAAAAGTAGCAATAGACTATATTTTAACGAAAATTCACCACATGAAAATACGAAATTCAAGAGAAAGATCGTTACCTAAACGTGTTAAATATTGTATTGAAAACAACGGTGGTCACTTAGAACTACTCGTGCTATGATAAATTAAATATGTCAAAATAATGCATTTTATTCATTTTCGACATCATGTTTCATAGAGACATTTACAGCGTAAGATCTACACAATCGATATTTAAAAAGAAAAAGTGAAAAATGCAAATTTATTTTTTCATAGCAACCGGGTTCGATTCCTGTACAGGATACAGTTATTTTTTCAAAGAAAGTATGAATGCAGTTTATATTTATATCAAAATCGGTGACATGGTTCCTAAGAACAAATCTTCGTATCTCTTATAGTTTCAGACTTTCCCATATTGACCGTTTTGAATGCGCCACCCTGTATACGTACAAATCAATCCTGTGCTAGCTGGGGCTTTAAATTTATATAACTTGTCTTATTAGCACCCTGTCGTAGGAAGAGACTAAGGGACTAGGGGTTAGGAATATTAGGGTTGATCTTCACCAATATTAAATCTCAGTCCCCGACTGAATAAATAACAACAAAAGTTTCTTTGGAACTTAGTGCTCTATCTACCTCTCTAGAGATTATGGAGGTAAATGACAGTTTTCAAATCAAGTGCTATCGGAGGATCGTATACTGGGGCAGCACCTTTTCACTGCATCAATGGTTTTCATTTTATTTTTTTCACGTTTCCGTTATTGTAATTGTAGTGAATAAATTGTTTTCTTTCTATCTTTCTAAATGTGTAAAAATGTGCAAAATAATTAAAAATAATATTGTCACAATCCAAACCTATGTAATCATAGGAGTTAACCTCTTGACCTACATTTTTATCAATCATTTACTTATATAACAATATTTTTACATAAATTTTCCATACACACTTGCCTAAACCGTGCTAGTCACGCCTGTCAATAGAATGATAACTAGGTGCCTATCTGCTTTGCATATCGTAGGACGCCCTTACGAGTAATCTTATTGATCAGTCATCACGGTTAAGGTTCATGGTACTCAAAGTTCTCTATACACCAGATAGCCAATGCCCAATGTGAAAGGCTGTGAGTCCATCACGTGGCTTACAGAGTTTATAAAAGTTAGATTTAGTAGGGTAGACGGTGATAATGTAGAGTAACTGCTAACACATTTCCTGGTAATAAAAAATAATAAACGTGCACTTATATAACCGTACAAATATTCATTTATTGCTTAATTAATTGCATAAAAACTTAACAATATAACACTTTGAAAGTTACAGATCATTATTACAAATTTTGGTAAACATTAGAGAAATTATAACAAAATCGATAATGTATATATGTGATGTTGAGGTACGATCAATTACATTATTGTCTTGTAATTTACAAATAATTTACAAAATTACCTAACTTCAACAAACAACATAAAAATACAATATTTGCAAACTAACTTTACTTAACATTACTTTTATTAAACATAAATAAAATGTATCTTTTACGTATCATTACTTGGTCCGCATTTATATACCTATCAGCTTTTCTTTTAACTCTAATTAAGTACGTAAAATTAAGAAATAGTAATAATTTTAATACATAATACCTTATACGGACGGAATTAAATAGAGTCATAGAGTATATAATATCAAAAATAAGAATGAACCAGTCATAGTTTCCACTGAATATTAAGCCACATCTTCATCACTGCATACCTGTACACCCTTCTGACTATAGTATCCTTGTGACTTCTCAACTGCTCTTGAAGATTTTTGGAGCTCTGATTGTGTGATGTGCATAGTCTTCACTGTGATTGACGTCAGCTGGAAATAATAAAAACGATATATTAGAGATCTGTAATATAATTATTGTTAATTCGACATAGCTCAGTTGTTTGGGGCTTGACTCTGTATCAGTGGGTACAAGGTTCGAATCCGGCGTTAACATGTACCAATGGAAATGAAGTTTAATGAATTTATATGTACATTTTCGTAATAAAAAAACATTTACGAAATGCGTCGAATACTATGGCGAGGAAAAAAACCGTGAGGAAACCTACCCGTTCCCGAACAGGTAATAGTTAGTGCTTGTAAATGGCGACATGGCTTACCACCTGTCACATTGAGTACTGACTATCTGGTCAACACGCGGGTTCGAGGTGGCTGAAGAATTACTACCTTCGCAATTGCGGAGATGGACACCTGAACCTTTGACTACCCCGCAAGGGTTAATGGTCGTTAACGCGTTTATCTTTTTTCTGTATTCTATGTTTTTTTATGGATTTACCAGACTCTCACTATCCCGTGAAGGGTAATGGTGTTTATAAAACAATAAGTAGATTAATATTCATAAAATGTAGTAGAGTAAATTGATAGCGTGACTACTTAATAATTATTTCTCAATTTGTTACATCTTTGAGAGAATTTGCTAATTCATTTTGACAGGAGCATAAAGAATACTTGTACTCGTAATTATAGCGTTTTATAATCAATATGATAATCTTTCATTATAATTGTAGCGATAAACTTTTGTTATGTTTTAGATTGGTTATTTATATTGTTTAGTATTTGTATTATTTTTCCGGTTGAAATCTATTATAATGGAAATATTTATTGTTGATTAGTTAGTTACTTACGAAAAAGAGGTTAATTAATAAATAATATTGTACTCTGAGGAAAACTGTCAGTGAACTAGAATTTTACTCTCCATAGTTGCCTGACACATAGAGATGGCTCCTAAGTATGCTGACTCAACTGTGCTTATGATAAATTCATAGGGGAGCGATTATAATGGAAAAACGTTATATTTTAAATGTTATTACAAATAAGAAAATTGTACTTGTGGAAATTATATTAGTATTATACAGTCTTTAATTTTATTAATTGTTAGTTTCTGAGAGATGAGTATACGACGAATCTTGGTACATTATTAAAATTATGTATTAAAATAAATAAGGAAATAAAGAGCTGTATTTAATTATTTATAATATCAAAAAAGTGCATTGTCGAAAAAAACTCTTACTCTCAGTATCTTAAGGATTCATCGATATGATGTTACCATTTGGTCAAAATTGGGTTCAATGTGATCAATAATAACACGAGACAGGTGTATGGTGTGTGTGAATAACAGTAACTGAGCCATTGAAAGCCGTTCTTGTGCAGTCCAATGCCATCTAAATTCTGTTTGCGTTTCGTGACAGCGTTTGTTAGAGAAACTTGCTCAAATGCGTGACTGACCGCTAAAGAAATAGTCTCTCGGACGATTCACCTGCTGTTATTTGTTATGATTGTTAAACTAAAGAGAAAAAATATGGTCTAGACATATGTAGAAATTTTCAAAAGTTAAATATATTCCGAGTATTTTTAGCTTATCCTAGTTAAGTTTAAAATATTTAAACTATGAAAATGTTACTCCTATTGAGCTGCATCTTAGGTTCACAATTGCGTAAACACATTACATACATAGTACATTATAGTGAAAGAAGATTCAATAAATGATATGAACAAACATTGTAAGATACAAGTACAGTATAATCTAAAATTGGCATAGTGTATAAATTCTTTCTTTCCTTTTTTTTTACATTTGGTCCCTTAAACAAAAAAAAACAAACGCATTCACGACCATTAACCCTTGCGGGGTAGTCAGAGGTTCAGGTGTCCATCTCCGCAATTGCGAAGGTAGTAATTCTATGGACACCTCGAACCCACGTGTTAACCAGATAGTCAGTACTCAATGTGACAGGTGGTCAGCCATGTCGCCATTTACAAGCACCAACTATTACCTGTTCGACGAACAGGTAGGTTTCCTCACGATGTTTTCCCTCACCGTATAATTCAACGCATTTCGTAAATGTGTTTTTATTACGAAAATGTACATAGAAATTCATTAAACTTCATTTCCATTGGTACATGCTCAAACGGGATTTGAACCCTGTACCCACTGATACAGAGCCAAGCCCCAAACAACTGAGCTACGTCGAATTTCCCTTAAAAAAGGTTTTAATTTTGGTTTACACTTGCGCTCTTAAGTGCTTTTATTGCACACATAGTTTAATAACAATAACATCAAGACATAGATTGTTTCTTAGTATTTACATGTTTGTTTTATGAGTTAACACTGATAAGAAAACTAAACAATTCACATAGAGAACTGTTAGTTTTCACACAGTAATATATGTATGTAGACTATGTTTTCCTCACCCAAACCAACAACATAATGATTCGCATGATCACCCAACCAGATACAAATCATATCCAGGGTTATTTAACTTCGGTGATCTAACAAGAGCCGATGTATCAAGTGGTTATCACCTACTAACTTCAGCAATTTTTTAATAAAAAATTTCAGATGTTTACTTATAATTCTGGATCGTATAATACTTAGTTTCAAATAAATGCATTACTACTTGCCCACGCACAGATTTGGGTGTCCATCTACGATACTACATCATATAGGGGGGACAAATTCTATGGCCACCTCTAAACCAATTGTAGCGTGATAGCTAACACCTTATGATACAGCAGGTAAGCCGTATCGCAATGTACGAGTGGAATAGGTAGGTTTCCTCATGATTTTTCCCTAGACACTCGGTAAGTACTCGGTTAAGAAGGTGTATGAGTGTCAATGAAGCGAAAGGGGTCTGTCAGGATCGGGAAAAATGGGAATCCGTGATCTCTGCCTACCCCTTTACAGGTAATCAGGCGTGATTTGTTTGTGTGTATGTTTTTTTCCCTACTTTCTGATTTTAAAAATTCAGAAATACATATTAAAGCCCAATAATCTATAGAGCATAGTCATATTCTATTCTCAGAACAAAAGCGAAGTAATAAAGGCTACTTTGTGTTTTTATGCAAAAGACCTTGAGCAGTGAGATCATGCACCAGCTGCCACCCAGCAGCCAATTAGAGCAGCACTTCATAGGCATAACTAATAATTCCTATGTCATTGTATAAAGATATAGTGTAGGATATAATAAATAATAATGAATTCAACAAATTATAATCATAATAAACAATGTCACAGTAGATACAGATAATTATCTGATAGTCTAACAGTCTAAGCTATTTAGTTTATCTTAGTCTGGGATGTACCGTGATAAATTGCTCCCTTTCATGTAAAAGGGGACTAAGTGTGAAGTGGTCAATGGGTTAACGTCTTGTTACAAATATTTTATAAAAAAACAAAACAAAAACAATCTAACGCGTTCACGACCATAAAGCTACGCGGGGCGAGGTTCAGGTCCATCTCCGCAATCGCAGAGATAGTAATTCTATGGCTACACAAACTCACATGTGGATCAGATAGTACTCAATGTGACAGGCTAAGCCGTGTCGCCATTTACAAGCACTAACTATTACCTGTTCTGGGAACAGGTAGGGTTCCTCACGATGTTTTCCCTCACCGTAATATTCGATGCATTTCGTCAATGTGTTTTTATCATTTTATATGGATGCAATGCATTATAACCTTGGTAACGATGAAAAATTCTTCCGTCTTTCAAAAGGGCTATAAGGGCGTGATATTTAGATAAGTGAATACGAAATGATATTTTAAACAGATATAAATGATATTTAATTAACAATTCTTCATTGTCAATGTTAAATTCCATTAAAATTAGCAATACAATTAAGAATGCATTACATTAATTCTCTATAATGTGAATAGTTCGAATGAGCACGAGTTAACCAATTGAAATGTTAATGAACGCATAATTCAAATTACTTTGGTCAACGTAACCACAACGTGATACCTGGAACTGAAAACAATGTTATGCGGTAACCAATTGTTCTTCAGTAATTTATTAATGTTTTAAAGGCATCTAATAGGAAAATGTAAGATCGAAAGAAACTTTCGAGAGCAAAATCATATTTTTCCAAAATACATAAAAAAGTAAAAGGCAGTAAAAGGTACTTATAATGCCACTCTTTTATTGTATGTAGTCTATTAAATCTATATAGTATAAACTACAGCTAAATAAAAATATATTCATATCTATACATATAAACGCTATTATACATAACAACTGTAATCTCATTTCATTTCGTTAGATGGAGTGACCGCTATCGCCTTAGGATTAAGATAAACCTGGGTCACTCGAATCACATTTTTACTATATAGTGACAGGTGGTTCGCTATGCCACCATAATAAACATTCCTTATTGCGACTACGACAGAGGCCGTAAAAAGTAGCTTCAAGTTTTATAGAATTTGTCTGAGTCAACACGGTTAAAAACATTATGATTGGTTCGTCTATAACATAGAATAAATTAATTAATATTAGCCATTAGCCAAACCATCCAACCATAAACAAAGTAGTAGGTTTAAAAGACCATCGACCGGTGTCAAGGTCTGCAATGACAGTTACCTCACCTTTACCTTATGGAGAATTAGAATTTAGCTCACCACATTTTCCCTTAGAACATTATTATTATCCTGGTTTAACTTGTCAATTATGTCACAACCACTATGCCTTTTGGGGCAGTTAGAAGTAGAAATTCGAATCCGTTAGTTGAAACAGTATCAAAATATTTTGGTGTAACTAACAAATATCGATAATTCTCTTATCGTTGATAGTAAAATTCTATTGAAAAATGATTCAGCACGCACTCATGTCCGAGGTATCGAGAGATTCTCTGTCCATGTGCGGTGAAATTAAGTAATGAGCTATAACCTACCCATTTTTCTCTAGTTTTCAGCACTAAACGATACAGATTGATTCACATAAACACATAGAACTCTCTTATACCAGAAGCATACCCCTTCATAAACATCACTGAATGACGGTTACCAACAATTGAAATCGTTAATCAACACTGTCACAATGTTCTTCAGTTTGGTAAACAACTTACCTTTTCCGTTACTCCTGAACACTTTAGAGCCATTCAAGTCACCATTGTCACTCTTCACACATTTGTGTGTCCACACTAGCAAGACAAAACAAACTGTCAGAACTAAATACACGAACGCATAGTAGTATTCCAGCGTGTATATGGAGTAGGATATTAGATTCATCGTACACGACCGGTGTAGTAAACCGATGATTACGGAATGAAAGACATATGCCGCTAACTATTGGGCAGAAGGTGAGATTCGTATAGAGTTAACTGCAGTTTTGGAATAATAATATTTAATTGAAACACGGGAAATAAAAAGAACATTTTAATTAAAGTTATTTGAAACTTCCCTAATTATCACTATTTTGTGTTATGTCACTGTGTATTTTGTGAATATTTTACTGAGTAAATTTTCATCAATATTTTACATTGTAACGGGATTTACCTGCTTATCCTGTTCTCTATTTGTCCATTCGTTGGTTTTAATGTTAAATGTAGAAAAATCAATACGATTCATTTAGGATAGGTATGATTACTATACTTGATGTCCATTTACCATCAAAAAAGAAGGTAGAGAACATTTTTCCAGAATTAAAATATGTTTTGTTTGGTTTTGGAAAGTTCATAGTCACTGCAATTGTTATTAAATAATAGACACGACAATTATATGTCGTGTGTCTATCAACGATTGTGTATATTGTAAATAACATTTATAATAAATCAATAATTATATTAATTACAAAATTAATCTATAGTGTAAATAAGTATTGTAAAATATTTTTGTGACAGAAAATGTATAGTTAGAAAAATAATTGATTGCCTCTAACTCTGCAAAATTGTTTATTCCTTTGCGCAATTGTTTCCGATAATAATAACCTGAGTCCGCTCTTTATTACTTTCAAATTGACAGATACGTGACAATATTAATATCTTTTCCTCAAGTTTAGATTTCCCTGCCTAAGCTATCCTTCTGGCAGTGAGTTTCCCACGTGTTACCTTATCGGAACCTCGCGGTGAGGCAACGCGGCGCTAAAGGTACTCGCGCACGGACGCGTGGCGAGGTCACCGCCTTCCGCAGGCCGTGTAGGACGCCCATTACGACATAGCCTAATACTGAATACTAATGCGATATCTATTAGATTCCTAATAAATAAAATACATACATTATCATCATACATTTTTCTGTTCTATTCTGGGTGGTGAAAAGAATGTAAGAATATTTTTCTTACCGGCATTTCACAGGTGATAATTGAGGGATTAGGGGTCAACGGATTCTATTGGGCGATGGGCTAGCAACCGGTTTCCAATATTTCATGTCAATGTTAACAACATAGTTTTGCTCATTGGTTTAATTTATTATAAACTAATACTTATGTATAATTTGATTTATATTGATATTAATACTGAACGAGGACATTATGACTCTCTGAGGTTCTGTTCAGCCAGAACGGAAAGAAGGATGCCTCTGGGTGGGAAGGCTTTGAGAAACTAGAGGATAGAACTAGATATCATTGGGACAGTAACTGTTGTTATTCAAAGTCAAAGTCAAATGTTTTTATTCAACATAAGTACAAGAACTGTACATTCATTGAAAGAGTACAGTACATTCATTGTAAGTCTTAATACCTATTAAAGTGTTAATACCCTAAAACGCACATCAGTCACAATGCAATTGTGTCAGTAAATTACAACAAATGAAAGAACATACGATCGAGCATGAAAAGTATAAAATACTGCAACTTATGACAATCTATTTTACTGGGAAACGGGACTTATGTCGTTTACTTTATTAACAAAATATTATCTTTGCTATTCAATATTTCAGCCAATTTGCAATGGCCTTGGTCCCGGGTCAACTGTCGGGTAACAAAGGTAATACTTTGTTTATAAAATATACGTCATAACTCCCGATGTTTTATAAAATGAATTATTTCAGTTATACACAAGTACAGAAAATTTATGAAATCTTGTTAGACCGTCGTAATATTAATATATATAGGTGAAATGGAAGGGGCAGCCGTAGGTGTCGGCCCAATAAGACATCTGACAGTCAGATAGACGCCATATTGAAAGGTGAAGTTAGAAGTACATATAACCGCCCAGTGTGTTTGAGGAGATGTATGAGTGTCAATGAAGCAAAATTGGTTTGTCAAGATCGAGACAGATGGGGATCCGTGATATCTGCTTAACCCTCACTAAGAAACACCCGGTTTGATGGTGGTGATGTATATGTATGTATTTACTGTTATAATATTACTCCTTTGATTACATACGTGCAATGTTTAAACAAAAGAAATAACTAAGTTCAAACATTAAGGAGTAAACATCTAGTTTTTTGGAGTGTAAGGATCTTCGAATATAGTATCACCTTGTTTAATGTAACATGATTATCAATATGACATTAAAATAAAATGTTGGAAAAAGATTGTTAGTACAGGTAATGTCAAATTCCTTTACTAATATTTTGAAGCTGACGCTTAACCTAACATTACCTTATCAATTTCTCTAAGAAATTAGGAAAGCCGCAGATAACTTACAAACTCGGTTAGAACGTCATTAAATTGACCCAAAAGGCATTCTATTATCCTATAGGAGGTGCAGCTCAGTCGTTAACTGCTTGACTCTGTATCAGCACAAGGGTTCAAACTTCGGAACATGTACCAATTAAATGTAGTTATGAAAATTTTCTTTGTAAGTATAATAATAAAATACATTTGCGCAATCTACGGCGAGGGAAAACATCGTGAGGAAACAACCTGTTGCCCCAGGTAATAGTCAGTTCTTGTAAAGGACAACATACATTACCACCTGCCACATCGATTACTAACTATCTGGATAACACGTGGGTCTGAGGTGGCCATAGGATTGCATACTACCTCCGCAATTGTGGAGACGGACAGATCCCATCAGAGGTTCATATTCACGCACCCAACTCACGGATCCCACAATTGGACTTTGCACTGTGACGATGGAACACCATGCGTATTAAAACCCTGTTTCTTACGTTTGTATCAAGTACGTAAGACAAAAACTGGATTCAGTTTATAACTTCGATAAGCCCCTTCAGTTTATCGACACCAGTTGCATCGCAGTCCTTGGAGCGAACCCGTTCCCTTTTCAAAGTCACCACAGTCCCCAAGGGCACATGCTGAGCCAAGGTCACAGACAGCGTCTCAGCCGAATGTTGGAAAATAATCGCAAACGAAAAACAATTGTATTTTTGTAATATTGCATCGTGTTTGTCAAAGTTCAGATAACTTGTGTTAAGGTGCTGGCTTTCATATTAGTCTTAATTCAGTTTTTTATGTAAACACAGAAACGCTGAACTATCATTTTTACCAGTACTTAGCAGTGCTTCGAAAAAATAAGATTTGATTTATTTAGTATTACTATTGTAACAGTATTAAAACAAAATATTCGCCTACTTTGAGATGTTTTGATACTTTGACTGTGGGAAAACAATGAGAAAACCTACTATTTTCTAAGCTTTACTTAATGTCTTTCACGCTGATAAAAACCTTATCAGTTTCTTCATCAACTATTTCTACCCTATAACTTTAGCAGAGATGTGAAACTTACATTGCTATCAATGATATGAGTCTCTTTGATCGAAGGTCTCGGATTCGATTCTGGGGATTCGTTTGATTTCGGGTAGAGTACTTTTATGAAATTTGTAATGACGTCTTCTTGTTTGGACATGTTACGCGGATAAATGCGGTGGAAAGGCAGTTACGTATGAGTCGAACTAGTAAGACGAATAATATTATAAACAATTAACACATAGAATTATCGTTAAATAGACATTGGGAATTAATGAAATTAGAAAAAGTATAAATGCCAAGCGTGTTCGAAGATGTGTATGGATGTTAAAGAACAGAAAGTAGATTAATAAATGATCTCTGCAAACGTTTCCGTAGGGAGATAGCCAGGATGTGTATAGCCTCTTGGCCCCATTGTAAAAATAATGCTATACAAAAAATATGAAATATAATCTAACGATGTTTCAGCTTCATAATTGTCTCTATACATGAAGAGATTAATATTTATTGCAGGTGTGTCTCGTCAGAGCCTTAACCGAGTTGTCGTGTATGAATTAATTACCGCACCTAACTGTTCCGCCTTGGCGCAAGTGATGACCCTAAACCGATACTCACGTCATCGTGTTTACATCGCTCTCAGCTCATTGTCTAGCCACACCCCAAAGCAACACAAAGCATTGCAATGTACACGTGACTCGTGAGTTACTTACTAATTTATTCCCTCACATTTCTTCAGTAAGACAACCTTTTTTATACCTTTCATTTACATTTACGTTATTCATTTTGAACGTACAAACAAAAACTCATATTTTTCTTAAAATGTCTAACGGGATATTAAATGAATTATAATATCGAACCCCACTGTTCTTAGTAGTCAGTACCTGACGTGACACGTTGTCTTTTATATGACCATGTACAAGTGCTGACTATTTCATGTGATGAAGAATAAGCAATAAAAATACATTTACGAAATGCGTCGAATACTACGGTGAGGGAAAACATCGTGAGGAAACCTACCTGTTCCCCGAAGTTAGTGTTTTGTCAATGGCGACATGGCTTACTACCTGTCCACTTTGAGTGCTGCCTATCAGGTCAACACGTGGGTTCGAGGTGGCCATAAAATTACTACTTTTCCCAATTGAGGAGATGGACACATGAACCTCTGACTACAAGGTTAGTACATAGTTGCAAGGGTTAATGGTCATGAACACGTTTGTCTTTTTGTTTTGAAGAATAAAATATAATAATCTCACGATATTCACCATCGCGTGTTATAAAATGTTAACTAGCTGCAGTTCTTCTTACCATGTCCTAAGAGGCAACTAATGGACTAAGGGTAAAAAGATCTATTGGGCGATGTACCTATTACCAAACTCACATACCATATTACATCATAACCCTAATATTTATTCTAAAAAAGTAACCAAGAGGTTATAATCCTGTCTCCAAGGTTCTGTCCCCCTCCGAAAGGGATTAAAGTAAGCGAATGTGAATTAAATATGGAATAATCTGTTCGAAATGCCCCACCACCATGCTTTATACACAATGCTTTATATATGTCGCAGGATGATTTGATATTTCGGGTTTTTGGATAAAACTAAGGCATTTTGGGAAAACAATGGTGATCGATCCTTATCATTATTTACCTATCAACAGAAATCTAAGTAGGTTAGGTTAGTTTAATATGATAAAACAGCGCACGAGCCGGCTAGTGCCAGAAGGGAATCGCTTTTGTAATAGTTGATCACAATTGTCCAATTATCCGTGTTTTCGCAGAATGCCTAGGTTTATTGCAAAAACTCGCAATATCAAACCATCCTGCCACACAATGCTTATAAAGTTTGTTAATGTTTGCGCCAAAGAAACAAAACTATCAGTAAATTTAAGGAATGTGCTATAAGTTTACACGTGTCTCATAAAAATTATTTGGAATCAATTTAAATTTATCTTCGTAGTTTTTTTTTTCTTTATTAAACATATTTCTATTCACGTTATTTGTTTAGTTTTATATTTTGCGTTAGACATTAACATAAACATGCCGCTGTTACTACGTCAACTAACTTATAATAGCCTACCTACATACAATACATTAAAATTAAGAATAATGCCCTTGTATAATTTGACCCGACTACATTTAAAACATAAATAAACTTACTACCATTCGCTAAAGCTTAGATATTCGAGAGACCATCTCCACAATGGCGGAATTAAAACTCCCACTAAAAACCTTACCTTACCTTATAATATAGTAAAGACTCAATTGTCCAAATTGATGATTTTATATACATACATTCAAATCCTTTAATCCCTTTTTGGGAACACAGAACCAACACAGAACCAAGGAGATATAATATCTCCTAGGTCACTTTTAACATGATTATTGGGGTAACAATGTCATAATGGAACAGTGGTGACAAGTTGCGAGTCCATCGCCCAATTGATTCTTTTTACCCCTAGTCAAGAATAACGGCATTTAGTTACATTTTTATTACGTCCCAGACTAGCACAGGACGATGATAATGATTTTATGGGCAGTGTTATTTTAACCCCACACTAATTCTTAAGGTGACCAAAATACTATGAGCCCCGTGGTTCCGTCTACCCAAAAACGGAGTACAGGACAAGAATTCATAAGCATGTATTACTTGTACTATAGTAACCTAACCTTTGGAGTTATAATATGAAATCGGTTTTTTCTAGCAAAACTGTTGGGGTTGTAATGGCAACATTGGTGATGAAATGAAAATGAAAAGAAAATCTTTTTATTGAACATAAGAATATTAAAATCACTTATTGAACGTCAAAAAAAACATTTTCATATTATACATCATAGATGAATTGTAAGCCCATCCCTCAATAGATTCAGCATAAAATCAGAATACAAGTGACTTCCGGACATATATTCCATCTGAGGGGCAGGAAGAGACTTATACCATTTACACTTGCGGGAGAGTCAGAGGTTCAGGTTTCCATCTTCGTAATCGCGGAGGTAGTAACTCTATGCTCAACTTGAATACACGTGTTCATCGGATAGTTAGTACTTAATGTGACGGGTGGTTGCCATTTCGCAATTTATAAATACTAATTATTACATGTTAGGGGAACAGGTAGGTTTCCTCACGATGTATTCCGTCACCGTAGTATTCGGTGCATTTCGCAAATGTAGTTTTTATTATGTAAACTAGTGAGCCGCTCCGGCTTCGCACGGGATTATATTATCTGTGGCACGGGTATAAAATATATAGCCTACTCCACTATTTAATGGATGTTATTATACATATAAACCTTCCTCTTGAATCACTCTATCTATTAAAAAAACCGCATCAAAATCCGTTGCGTAGTTTCAAAGATTTAAGCATACAAAGGGACATAGGGACAGAGAAAGCGACTTTGTTTTATACTATGTAGTGATGTACATAGAAATTCATTAAAGCCAGATTTGAACCCTGTACCCACTGATACAGATTCAAGCCCCAAACAACTGAGCTACACCGAATTTATACCCAATAATCATCAGATCACTGAAATTATGTAACCCCCTAATTGGCCAGTATCTGGATGGGTGAACGTAAGCGTAATCAATTTTAATTGCAATGGGAACCGATAGATTCTGATTAGATAAAAAATCGTGTTAAACCTACAAATCTCTCTCGATGTGTATATCAATATTTATGATCACTTTGGGTATCCGCTGTATCTCTGATGAAACGTGGATTTTCAAGTGACCAAAAATTGTATAGTCGCTATGACTATATCACTGAAAACCATGTGATCATTTTACCCCTTCTGTAGAACACATAGCGTTGGTAATATAATATTTCCTCAGTCAGCTTCAGTACAGCTTTCGTGGTTGTTCTATGGGATATTAGTACGGATTGCTAATCCTTTGCCTCATTGATTTGTATGG
Organism: Leucoptera coffeella; assembly: GCA_030578115.1. Taxonomy (NCBI): domain Eukaryota; kingdom Metazoa; phylum Arthropoda; class Insecta; order Lepidoptera; family Lyonetiidae; genus Leucoptera; species Leucoptera coffeella. The sequence continues at coordinate 2,777 of JAMBLF010000974.1, read as the reverse complement.
TATTGCTTTTATTTTCAAAATAGTTCGGTTAACATAAAATGGGAAAATGCACCCTTAAAATTAGACCAAATCTTGTACTTGAAAATTGTGTAAAAATCTTTGTTAAAATCTTATCATGATAATTAAATATAAGACATAATAGAACATTAAATCGACTTGGTTATTAAATTGGCACATATTGAAATATTTTTCCAAAAGAAAACTAAAATCTTACATTTACTTTCAATTCTTTCCTAGCCTTACAGTCGTATTTTAGGGATGATCACAAATAACTAATTATCAGGAATCATACAAGGATCCTATAACTATGAGCAGAAAAACCCAAAATACTTTTTCAAAATGAAAATGTGAATTTTGCGCATTATGTTTTGGAAAAGGGTATTGTGATAATCTGGTGACGCAATCGATAATGGGCAAAAAACGGCAGCCATATCGCCCCGTCTATCTAATTGATGAATAATTTTCAAATTCTGTGTAAAGTGATTTTTTCTAAGTTCTAAGACAATTCGAAAACGTATATCCACTTGATATGTCACTATTTATCTTACTGCTTTGGTGTGTGGTGCAAGATATGCGCTGTCCCCTTGGATGTAAAAAAGTGGTCTTCTTAAGAACTTATAGTTTTGGTTTTAAAACTTGAGTATTTTAAATATTTAGGATTGTATATGTGTTCACGATAATTACGATTAATATTTAATAAATGTAAGTATAAGCTGTAAGAAGTGCATAAAATACCAACATATTATAATAATTATTAAATATATTTCACTTTGTGTTGGTTGGAAGGAATGCCCTCTTATTAAAAAACATTATTATTTTAATCGGTTAGAGCCATGAAAGGCGAATATAAAACTATTCAATTAGATGTTTGTGCAAAAAGTTTAATTGGACATCATTGACCTTTATATATCATGTTCGTTGAAACTCACAAATTATTTATCTTTATAAAAATATGAATTAATGACTATTTTTCACGGTAGCTCCGCTGGTGGCAATAAATGTATTCAGATACATTATTAAAAAAAACAAAACAATTAAATAATGACATATGTATATTTGATACACAGGTCTAGATGTGTATTGCTTTGAGAAATACGTCTAATGAAGCAAAAAAACAATTTTGCGCGAATTAAAGAGTGAAATGAATTAAAAAACTCAAACACAATGCATCCAAGATGACTGTTAATATTCAATCATCCCTATTAATTATTCGCATCATACTGGAATATTCCACTATTTATTTCTTGGTTCGCTACAAGCAGCCGCTGCGCTGTGAGAGTATTTAATCGCTCCGCTTGTGCCTGGGGCCGCGGTCAGAGGGCCAACAGCCCGACTCCTCTATAATATGTGACACAGCGACCCTCGCCTTGGCAGTATCATTACGGAACTCGCTAAAAAATATCCTAAATAAGCCCCTACTTACCTTCTGTAATATTTACGAAAATTATAAATCAATAATTGTTTATTGTTGAAGCTCGTCAACGCTTCATTTGTGAAACTAAATTGTGGTAAATTTTCCGAGTGTTGTTGGTGGTTGAAAGTTTACTGGTAAGCCTTTTTTATTCCATATTTTTATTAATTTTAATTTAAATAATTTATTATTTTTAATTCAATTTATTCAAAATACCAATTTATATATTTTATTAAAAAAATTGGTACAATTTTACTATTTATTACTTACTATATTAAATATAATATGTGTTATGCATCATAATATTTTATAATTATGTACCTCTATTTCCAAATACTATCAAAAAACAATATTATATAAAATAAAACCCCCTGTTTTTGATTTAAATAAATACACTATTTGTTTTGTTGCTCCATTTCCGTTATGTTTCAGAAAGTTCTACTAATCACGTTTATTGATAAACAAATATATTTTCAATAGAGAACACATGTGATAAACAAATACTTCTAGAGAAATTACAGATAATAGGATTCAGCTGAATTATCAGTTGAATGTCTACGTTTCCATGTCTAATGACCATAGATCTACTAAACAAGAAGTAATTATAGGTGAGGGGAACATTTTAAGCTAACTCTATACAGTATACAAATTATAAAAGTTATAATATTTATTGAAGTATTGCATAAAACGTTACTTTCTGAGATCGTTTCGTAAAATTTTCAATTCCTTAGAATATTAATAGAATCTGCTTCATCATGATTCTTGTTCTTAGCAACAATGAAGTTATATTCGCCTTGACACTGAAAATTAAGCCAAAAGACCTGTTCCCAAAACCGTTGATTTTTTAAATCTTATATGTCGTTGTGATTTCAATGGACAGATAAATGACTAAAAATCTTCGTTATTTATTCAATTGATTTATTAGGAAATTAAGATCTATTTAATTCAAAATCTAATAAAGTTTTCAATCTCCATTTCCGAGAGAGTGGAAAGGACTAAGGTTCCGAAGATGTTTTCGCCGATCGATGATGGTATATTGCCTAATATACCTAAGAGAAACTGCAGTACCATAGTCGTCTCTTACGATATGCTGAAAAGAAGGCTTACAATAAATCATTTTAAATAAATATTTAATTAAGTCCCCAAGATCATTTCTGCATATCTCAAAATTTAACTAGGAATGAAGATAAATTACAATAATTGCAATACGTCATGAAAAAAGCCAATAGTCCTTTCGGGACAATTTTATCTGCACCAAGACGTACATTTATACATTCATATACCTATTTAATATACTTGCTCAATTTTGTATTAGTAAACAAAACAATCTTAATGAAAAGTAATAGGGATCTATTGAAAAAAGATT